>JARJCM010000132.1:0-288765 GCA_029233265.1 Mycena alexandri | reverse complement strand
TTCCAGAATCTGTAGCGCTCGAAGCAGGAGTACGATGAGAGTGGGTCGGGGATCGTGCACCGCCTCGGGGCCTTCACTTTGATGAGCGCAACGGGTACATCCACAGCATCGTCAAAGATATCATTCACGACTCTACTCGCTGCGCTTTCATTGCCACCGTCGTCTGCCACAACCCCTACCGCTACAAGCTCCGCAAGGAGACTTTCATTGCCACCAAAGGGCCTCCACACCGGCGCCTTTGTCTACCGCGGCAAAAGACCACCCTCGCTGACCATCTCCGTCGTCCAGTACCTCAAGGGGATTCTTGTGTGCGACGTGGGGAGGTTCGGCGACTGTGGCAGGCTGGCGCGCACGTCGGGGAATGGTTATTGGGCACTCGCGATGACAACAAGACTCGAATTCGGTTGCCGAGTGGGGCAAAGAAGACTGTCCAGGGGTGCGCGCGCGACTACTGGCATTTGGTGGTGGGTGTATTTACAAACCGCTACTCAGAGCCCGAGAGCGCGGTGGAGGAGCTTGGGGTCGAGACGAGTGGGTTTTTCTTTTTTCTTTCGTTCCTTTGTGTTAATGCAAAAACTAATCATGGTACTCCCGTAGCGAGACACTTCAGCGCGACCCATCGACGAGGGCGGTCCTCTGGTTCCCCGGCCTGCCGATGCACAACGTCGCGCGCGTCCCTCCGCCTCGACATCGGCTCGGATCATCCACGACTCCGGTCGCGGCGCGCCTCTCGCCCGCGTCGTCTTCCGCGACCCCTACCGCTACAAGCTCCGCGAGGAGACCTTCATCGCCACCGAGGGCCTCCACACCGGCGCCTTTGTCTACTGCGGCAAAAAGGCCACCCTCGCCGTTGAGAACGTCCTTCCTGTTGGTCAGTGCCCCGAGGGAACCATCGTGTGCAACGTCAAGGAGAAGGTCGGCGACCGTGGTGCGCTGGCACGCACGTCCGGGAACTACGCGACGGTTATTGGACACTCCCCGGACGACAACAAGACGCAGATTCGGTTTGCCCAGTGGGGCGAAGAAGACCGTGTCGGGGGTGCGTGTGCGACTGTTGGCATTGTTGCTGGTGGTGGGCGTATCGACAAGCCGCTCCTCAAGGTTGGACGTGCGTACTACGAGTTCAAGCAAAGAGATACAAGTGCGTTTTCGTCCTGTTATCTTATTTTATCACGCAACTAAACGACACAACGCAGCTGGCCCGTCGTGCTGTGGCCATGAACCCCGTCGTCGACCGGCCCCACGGAACAGGAAACCACCAGCCCATCGGAAAGGTGTCCACCATCGCCCCCGGTCGAAAAGTCGGTCTCATTCCTGCTCGGACAACTGGTCTGCTGCGCGGTACCGTCAAGGTCAAGGAGGTTTGAGCTGCTCGTTGTTAGTATTTGCTTTTCCTCACTGCCGCGCAAAAATATATGCCATGCCCACGACAATTTCGTGGAACCAATCCACCAGGTAGGCTTCCCAGCCTCATTTCTTTTTTGTCTGTACTGACACAGAAAGAAAAACAGACAATTTGAGTGCGCGAGCAGTGTACAAGATTACTTTCATTGCACTGTATGTCCAAAACCGTATTACGAGACATTGATTCAGAGATCGGGCTTCCAAAATTTTGAGGATCTAAGAATAGGTAAGGCCCGAAAGCATAAAAGCTCAGGCATCAATTGCTGACCGCCTTCTCCGTTACCACCACCACTTGTGGGAGCCTCATCATGTCTGAGAGCACCCCGACCCGCGATCTCTATATCCACCCTCTGCATCTAGTTCCTACACCTTACATTCGGGACAGCGCGAACCTCCACGACCTCCCTGGAGGCCAAGCACCAGATGAAAATTTGGATGAGTACCGAGCAAGAATGGGAGAGGAGGCGTGGTCCAGGGTGCGCGAATCAGAACCAGATTTCGTTAGTACCGCCCGAATATTCTATCTCTCTTTGAATCTTACTCGCTTAATTAGAATGTCCAATCGACGGAGTGGCAAACCACCCGGCGAATGTCAAGCGTGCCAATCGACGTGCTCGTGCGCACCAGCACCCCCTTCATCTACCTTCAGCAAGAGAATACCCGGCTAGGGTTGGAGCTCGAAGCCGTTCGCGCCGACTTGCAAGCGTTGACGCGTTACCACGAAGGTCTAACGTAGGTCCTTTTTTTCGAGTACAATTACTGCTGCCTGACATGAGGATTCGACAGGCTTCAGCATCAGAGACTCTCTGACAATTATCTGGAGGCAACAGTGGATCTCGACGCGGGGACGGAGCATTTGGCCGTCCTCAACAGGCAAGCAGGTACCCGTGATTCGGATGGAGCTGCCCCCGGCGTACCCGGTCTTAACACCGCATCGCGCACTCGAGGCGTGCCTGGGCCCGATGCCGCGTCAGGTTCTGGAGGCGCCCCCGGTCCCGATGCCTTGCCAGGTCTTGGCGGCCACGGCACAAGCATAGTTCTCGTGGTGGATGGATGCCAGGAGATGTCCCGCAGGAGGCGGGCGCGATTCCGAATTCAAGAGTACCGTCATCGTAATTACAGCGCTACAACTTTAGTTGGACATTTGCCTTTCTGAACACCAGCATATCATAACTTGAATACTTGCTCTCTACTTGTCGTCCCATAGCATACAGAAAAAATACAGTCGGACATTGGATCGCCGTCGAGTCTTCTCCCGTTTATTGAGTTACAATCAATGTTGAGAAATTATGATCCAAATTCCGACATATCTCCACCGTAAACCTTCCCTGAACCAACATCGTCTCTCTTTTGCCATCTGTCTTCGCGCTGAGCTCTTGAACGCTCGTCTTGAAGCCCATGGCCGGCGCGAGTGGATCTGAATCCGACGACGACTCCGACAGTGGCTTGATTCGGACGTTTGATATCCCTGACGAAAATGCAACAAGGACGGAGTTGCTCAATGTTGGTGACCGACCCAAAGATCCCTGCGTTGTAAACTGATTAGTGTTCTGGAGGCTTTGAAGAATGCCCAACTGGAAATGGGCCGCCTCGTCGTCGAGAACAGAGCCATGCGAGGGTAAAGTCGCCGTCTTCGAACAAAGCAACAAAAAGCAACAAAATACCAATGGCCCCGACGTCCACGGCTACTTAGGAGGGATCAAGATGTTAGGCAAAAAGTTTGGGTTCATGCAAGAGCCATGGATTACGCTTGCCGTGTTTACTGCAGCCCCTGTGAACGGTTCGCCACCCCAAAGCACTCCCGAAGACATCGAGGCGATGTTCAAAACACCGAAATTGTACCTCCAATATCTTACCTGCACCATCTACGACCATGTCCCACACAAGTATCACGACCTTGTGGACTCAACACTTTCCCCGAACTTCGGCAATAACGTGCGTTCTTCATTTATTTTGAATCTGAGCTTCGAGAATTGATTTGGTTCCAGTTCCTAAAGTATCTTAATGCAGGTCGCTCATCTGCGGTAAATGTATTGAAGGCGAATCTCTCAAAGATTCTTGCTGAGTGCGAAATCACAAATAACAAGGGGCGACCTACTTTACCATCCCGGGGAAGACAGGAAAGGTCCACCGAGCGCTTACCCACCCATTTTTTACACGGGGCAGAAGAAGAACATTCAAACCCGCCTTTTGAACCCAGTTCTCCCCATGGTACGCCACTAATCTGTCGAGATAAATGATAGCTGAAGGAAAGCAGGCTTTGCGTTGCATGATCTTCGGCCAGCGAGTACAGGGCGACAAAGGGAGTGTTAAACCACTCAGTACCACCCTTGGGTATCTATGGCAGCTGCCGACAGAGGGGCTTACAATCGGGAGTATTGCCTTTACCCTTACCGCCGTAAGTTCATGCCGTTCTGTCAAGTTCAGGATTAAAGTAAACATCCGTAGATCATTGGCGTACTTTCGGGCGTTGACACGCAATTTGAGGAGAAGGGCAAGATCTCTGGCATTCCCTTCCAAACCTACTTTCGCAGCTACAAGAAGTTACTCATGAAGACCGCGGAAACCCCGGGCGTTCGGAACATCCTGAGGTTTTGGACGAAGACGGTTTTCAAGAAGGTGGCAGCTGCGGGTTCACTGGACGAGCCAGTGATACCCGATGACGAAGCAGAAGCGGCCGCCGAGGCTGAATTTGCAGCTGCGATGGAGGCCATGGCGCTGGGCGAGGATCTTGCGTTGGAGAATCCCGCAGTGGCTTTCGATTGGGGCCAAAACGATATCGACAATGGTGAGATTGGATGCATCCCTTACAGGCTCGAGTCGAGTCTCATTCGGTACTTAGCAGCAGCGTCGGAGCCGGAACGACAAGTCGACGGCCAGCGCCAAGACATTGACTCAGAGCCCGAGCCCGAGCCCGAGGAGGAACAGCCAGCTCCTGTCGCTGCGCGCAGACATCGGGGCGGTGCGAGACGTCGGGGCGGCGCGCGCGGTGGAGCTGTGGTGCTTGACAGCGACGAAGATCCCGCTGGCGCTGACATTGTTCCTGAGCCTCGTCGCGGAGGCCGTCGCGGAGTTGCTGTTCCCACTAGAATTGAGGAGCTGCCAGTTCAGAAGAGAGGTGCAACACGTGGCGGTAAACGTAGGTAGAAGCATGTAGTATGCAATAGTGGAACCGAGATGAAGCGATTCGAAGTGTTCAGGCCAACCGTGTTGGGAATTAGCCGGAAGCAACGCTACAAAAGGAACAAGCTTACCTTATTTTAAAAAGCCCTGGTGGCTTAGTTGGATATGTTGTAGTTGTCTGTAACTTGATGTTACCAAGAGGTCGCTGGTTCGATTCTCGCTCTCGCAAGCAGTTAAAACTTGAATAGAATAAAGAATATAAAAGATTAGATAGTGATAAGTTTTTATTGTGTTTAAACCCTTACTACTCTTACAACACCTTCTAACCCCTCATTGAATCCCAAGGCCTTACAAGCGAAGAGAGTCCTTGCAAGCCTTTGACTCCTTGCAAGATTTCGTAATCTTATCAGATCATCGGATCATTGCGGACGTCTTATAATAACTCTCTTCTCGTACAAGATCATTGTAAGCTCAAATTCTCTTGCGGCCTTGCAAGGCGACTCAAGGCCTTGTAACCAAAATTACAAATTTCCGACACAAACCACTAACCGCTAACCCGCTGACCTCAAACCTAACCGGCCATCTCGGCAACCTGTTGATTGCCATCCCTCCGTGATGTGCCGGAGAGTCGCCGCTCGACAAGCCCGGAATACAAACTCACGAAGTTTTATAAAATGTCATCAGACTCACGAACTTGCACCTATTCCCATCAAAGTTACGAAGTTTCACAACGCTACGCGAAGTAACGAAGTGACGAAGATGGCGGGGACTCGTATTTTTCTCCTCTAGGCTCTCAGCCTTCATCAAGTTGCTTACTCTTTTCAAGTTGTAGCCTCCCTCGCTTTACCCTTGTCGTAGGTACCACAGACATGAAAGAAGGACTTGCAACCGCACCTTCGTCCAGAACGCCGCCGAGGGACCGAGGTACGTTTGTGTCTTTTACAATACTCATTACTGATAATTTGTGCGCAGGATACAGTGGCTGAAGTGCTGATGCATGACCGCAATGTGGAACTGGGGAACGGCAAAAGTTCCGTAGTAGAGGTCATGGCCGCGGAGGGTTTATCTTATCTTTGTCCCTTTTCTCCCGGAGATTCCCCATATCTCTGCGCCCCTCGCATCTAGCACCGATGTACTGAAGTGCTGCGGCTGATGTAGCTGGTACCCGGCCTGAGCTCAAGGGATGTGGACTTCCACCGTCGAGGCTCAGTCCTTACTTTTGCAGATGAAATCCTGCGCAGAGAGTGCTGCTCAACCCGGATTTACTCCCTGCACTCAACCACTGAATTGGGAGGATCATGATGATATCTGGGCAGGGATGGCCAACCGATGAACCTAGGCTTCATTTGATTTTATTGTCATTATAATCCCCACTTCTTTTTGATGGCAGAGGGCTCGTGATACCGGGACTTTTTGCATGCCTAGGATGTATCATATTCAACACGAACTACCAGTTGTGGTATGCACATGCCAAGTTTGAAACTTCAGAGAATAACTAGGTTGATTGAATGTATCTTGTCATTGGGAAGGTGTGCACATTCACATTAGCATCGCTCTCTGGTTTCGCTTTGAATGCTAACCCTGACACGGGCATGTGAAGGGGTTGATTGAAGAAGGTTTGTGATGCGCGCGACACTAGGTAGAGATGACCGCCGTGTTCTTCCTCCTTTTTTCGGTGCTGATGCGCGCGAGCTGAACAGTGAAGATCCGCCAGCAAGCCGATTTCATTAGCATTCGGGGTGCCCTACGTGGAGTGAGTTCGGGTTCCCTACTCTTTGGTGGGTCTGCGCTGACGCGTTCAGACAGATTATAGCCCCTTGATTGCTGGACTCAATGTGCTGCCCTGCGGTGGAAGAACAGGACGGGTGCAAATGTTCAGAGAATGGATACCGGGTAAAGGTCAATTACTGCGGCACCTTCCGGCAACTGATTCTGGAGGCAGCGCCATAGGCAGAACATATGCGCTGGTGTATCCCCTTCATTTCGGAAACCACCAGCAATTGCCTGACTACAAATCTCCCGACTTCGTGGGGAGGATTTCTGGTCGGTGCTTAACTGTGATATATGAACTTGTGCTCATCACGTCCTCCCAGGATGCATGGTGAAAGTTTGACATCACTTTTTTTCTGTACGATAGGATAGGAAGGGGGGAGTGAATGCAACAAGTTGCCAATCTATCCTGATAGGATACACGGAAGAGAGAACTTGAGACTAGATGGGACAAAATTTACAATACTGGAGCTGGGATAGGATGGGATGGGATGGGATGGGATAGGATAGGATGAAAAGGATGGGGTATAGGAGTCGGTTGAGACATTGGTGTGACGTAGTGGGCGCGCAGTATGTGGAAATGCACCCTTGGAGGGGTGGATATGATCAATCCTATGAACCACCCAAAGGGCGGTTAGGATTAATCCTAATACCGTCAGGTATTGGTCTAGTAAGATCGATAAAAGAGACTCACGACTGTAAAAAGGCCGAAATGATACCAGCAATATTTTTAGGGAAAGTACACTTTGACTCAGGGCCTGATCGGGACCCCTGACTTTTCCGCCTGAATCCCAGCTGAATTCTTTTGATACACATCTTTCCCACATATTCTGTCGCTAAAGTGCCCTAGAGTAGAACCCAAGTGCATTTGCTCACATTTTAACAAGCTGGGGTGGACAGGATGGAAGGCGCTCAACAAGTACTCAGCTTTCAGTTGATCTTCGTGGAATTCAATGAATCCGGGGGAAACTTTGGCCAATGAGTTCTCTGCCCCCTCCGGCCATAGAATTTCACAAATACACCCGTCGAACACTGTCAGACAGTTTAGGGACGGGTTTTATACCCCCAAAGATTTTCAACCAAAATCCACCCATGGATTCAGGGGTCGCGATCAGGCCCTGAGAGTGAGTGAAGTCGGGACTTACACGAGGAGCTGCTAGAGTTGGGAATGAATCATGAGGATGGCACAGAAGCATAAGAGTCACTGCGTTCCGGGCCCGGCTACACTTAGTCAGCGCGGCTGAGTGCGGCTGAGTGCGGATCACTACACTGACACGGGTACGTAAGTGTAGTCGGCTACACTGGGCCTACGCTGATCCGCACTCAGCCGCGCTGACGAAGTGTAGCCGGGCCCGGAACGCAGTGAGTGGGCGACTTAGAGCTTTTCGCTGAGTTTTGGTGATGCTCTGAGGGATTTTTGGGGTAGAAAGAGGGGGGAAATTGGGAGCGACTTAGCGGACTTTATTCATTGCAACTTGGGTCGGTTAGTACTTAGGCGAGCAGAGAGTCGCCTATTGACCTTGGTTTACTGAATCCGGTGCTAGAGGAACCTGCGATGTGAACCTACCATAGACTCATGCACAACGATGAAGTATTTACAGATCGAAAACCACAGACCACGTCAATCAAGATTACAGACCTGCATCACGAACCACATCAAACCTCAGTTCAACACCTCATACTACCTCAAATACAGCAACCACAATCTCAAACCTCAAGCAAATAATATTTGGTGATAAAAAAGGTCATACAGGAGTCAAACCTGGACCTCCTGCTGTGATTTGGGTTTGACGTCTGAGGTGGAAACTAAGAAAGTCATGCATGGAGAGGACCTTAGTTTATTACTTGGTATGCCGAATACCAAGTTTGGATAAATTTGTTGATTTGAGGCCTCGAGGTCAGAGGAAAGTTCGGATAAATTTCACTCCTGGGACACGTATTTCGAAGGCACAATTCGGATAGCACAAAATTTTCGAAAAGGTCGGATAAAAGTTCGGATAAAGGCTAAGAATCTATATGAAGTTTGCTTAAGCAATTGCTGTATCAACACCTAATCCTGCTTAATCACTGCTCGATTAACAACATTGCCGGTGAGGGATGAGGGCGGATGGGAGGATTTATGGCTGATGTTGCTTGATTAATCACCGATTAACCTAGATTATGTTCTGCTTAAGATTTGTTAATCCAAAAAATCAGTAGTTAATCAGGGCTTAAGCGATTCAACACAGAAAGATCCCAACGGGAGAATCGAACCCATGACCTCGAGGGAACAGACCAAAGAGAGATGAAGAGAGCATAACCACTACACCAAGGAAGCACGCCAAGCCCTCCAAAGCTTTGAAATACAGTGAGTGAGAACAAACATGACACTGTATCAGTGTGCAATAGGTTGAAAGCTTGTCCAGGATATGAATGATTTGAATATGGAGGAGCAGGCAGCATCATATTTCAACTGGTAGAACTATTCTGTGGCTAGAAAAGAGTTGTACACCTCTTTTCAAAGACATGATGTGGGTTTAAAACCACACTGGCCTCAAAAAGCACAACTTGATGTTGAACATTTCAAGCTCCAGTTAATTGGGAATTAATGGACTTTGAAATGTCACAATCAGGGCTAGGGATAAGATAACATTGGTCGAAGGCGATATAATTTACTCATGGTGGAGAATACAGAGTCTTACCAGGGGATCAAACAGGAGTAATGGGAATATTTTACCATGCTCTACAGGTCTACTGATTATTCCACATAGTTCTATGATGATAGGTTAACACTGGTGGCTTGTTCAAGATGCTTGAAATAACCATGTTATTGTGGGCCACTCCCAGTCCCTTCTCATCTTGCTTCAGCCAGGACTACTATTGATCACACCGTCACCCTCAGCCACCATACCGAGTTACCGCCAAATCCCATGGCAACAGTGGAGAATTTCAAACGCTGCCTGCCCTGTTGAATCATGGCTAGCCACCTGGCCAGAGTGGTTGCCATTCTTGAGTTTGATCCATGAACAGTTCAAAATATGGTCAGCTAGGTTGTATTCTTTACTTCAACCCATGGGTTGTGCCCTTTTTCAACCACTCGTCTTGGATGCACATTTTTTTTGGTTGAAACTGAACATGCTCCTCTTTTCTGCAGCCACATCATTGTAGCTAGGATTTTTGTAGTTCCAAATTTCTATGGAGACAGCCAAAGCTGGTTCAAATTTCAAGTTGTCCTCTTATCCCAACCTGCACACTAAGACACATACAAAAGTTGAAGTTGTTGTTTTTAGAGGCCTCCCCAGCAACAAGAACTTTTTGCGCAATATGTGTACCATAGACAACCAAAGAGAATCTTATGCACCTGCTGGTCCCAACTACAAGGTCTAATTAGACCATAGTTGTCCCCCCTAAATGTGGGAGACCCTGCGGGGATTGGGGGGGACCTGGGGGACACCCGTCTACCATAGCATTTCAGTTGCCTTGCACCCCATCTCAGTATAAATTTGGCCCTACTTGGGTTTCAATGTTGAGGAGTTTATGAGTGTTGAGATTTTCAACTTGTCACAAGTGTTGTTGTGATCCACTCTAAACTAACTGTATGATCTTCTGGCGAGGGGAGTCCACAGAAATTGCCAATAGCAGGGCTCTATAACGAGTGAGTCTCCAACACTTCATTGTGAGGCCCCTGTTTGAATCAAGGTCAGGCCATAGTTTGATACTGGTTTTGCATGATTGATGATTGATGCACCCTTAAATTCCCGTGGTCGGCGTGGTAATTGCTGTGTGATGAGGTAGGCATGGACCTGGCTCACAGCTGTGTTGATATGAGACTATAGTGTACCATCATGATGTCCTTGTTTGCAGTGTTGCAGTTAAGGATTTTAATGAGGGTCACTCCTGAAGCAGAGGCCTTAACATTTATTCAGGATTTCTTAAGGGTGGCAACCTTCAGATCAGTGATAATACTTCCCTGCTCGTGTAGATACTCACCTCAATAGCGCAATGCTTGCAGTTTCGGTTCCAACGGAGACCAAGTGGTTGTGGTACTGCCGAGGTCTTTAGTACGGCAACCCGGTCCCACCAGGCATCTACTCTTGCAGTTGATGGTACCGTGCGGTTTCGGTGGGCATGGGCATCCATTTGGCGGATTTTGCTCAATGCACCCTCACATATCCCGATTGCTCCTTTCTGTATCACCCCTCAATTGTAGCAATCCAACTCCTGGCCTCTGGACAAGCTCTGGTCAGGTGTGTACTTGAGTTTCTAGACACTTAAGATGTGATGTCGATGATTTCTCTCAGAACTCAAGAGGAGCTAATGAAGTATTTGGCAATAGAGAGTTTTAAAAAGCTGGCACAATTCACAGCTAAAGCACAGCCTGAAGCTCGAGGTATGCAAAATAAACCCCCATCATTGAGGGTGCCCTTGCATAGATCTGGAGTTCATTGAACATGGGCCAAGAAAAGGTCAAATAAAATGAGATAAATCAGCCCAGCCGCATGTTTGGCGCGTGCTAGCTTTTCAGTGCGCTGTGCAAAGGCTGAGTACACGCTCCACGGCCAGATTCCACCTCACCCTCTTCTTTACCTTGCTGGTGTATGGTTGAAGCATTCAAGCATGTTGACAGACGACCTGTAGAGCATGGTAAAATATTCCCATTACTCCTGTTTGATCCCCTGGTAAGACTCTGTATTCTCCACCATGAGTAAATTATATCGCCTTCGACCAATGTTATCTTATCCCTAGCCCTGATTGTGACATTTCAAAGTCCATTAATTCCCAATTAACTGGAGCTTGAAATGTTCAACATCAAGCTGTGTTCTTTGAGGCCAGTGTGGTTTTAAACCCACATCATGTCTTTGAAAAGAGGTGTACAACTCTTTTCTAGCCACAGAATAGTTCTACCAGTTGAAATATGATGCTGCCTGCTCCTCCATATTCAAATCATTCATATCCTGGACAAGCTTTCAACCTATTGCACACTGATACAGTGTCATGTTTGTTCTCACTCACTGTATTTCAAAGCTTTGGAGGGCTTGGCGTGCTTCCTTGGTGTAGTGGTTATGCTCTCTTCATCTCTCTTTGGTCTGTTTCCCTCGAGGTTATGGGTTCGATTCTCCCGTTGGGATCTTTCTGTGTTGAATCGCTTAAGCCCTGATTAACTACTGATTTTTTGGATTAACAAATCTTAAGCAGAACATAATCTAGGTTAATCGGTGATTAATCAAGCAACATCAGCCATAAATCCTCCCATCCGCCCTCATCCCTCACCGGTAATGTTGTTAATCGAGCAGTGATTAAGCAGGATTATGTGTTGAGACAGCAATTGCTTAAGCAAACTTCATATGGTTACTGAAAGGCTTTGAACCGGTCCGAAAGATGTACGTAGCAAGCTGTGCGTTGGTGAAGCCTCGGGAGAAGCTTGATGTACTAAGTGGCGTTGCAATGTGGAGGTAGCCAGTCTTATCAATTTCTCCTCGTGCGACGCATCCTTAAACCGTACACATGTCCGACATCATTGTGGTCCACTCAGACGATGACGAAGACTTGCTTGCCAGCCAATGGGACTCTACTCAATGGATCATGCTCGTTTGCGGTAAATGTTGTCCGAATTATTATTAAGCCTTTCAATATTGACACGCGTTTTGACAGGAGGAGGAGGAGGAGGAATAAATTATGATCACCCTGCATTCCAAGAATGGAGGCAAGGCCAGGGCCCACTCATGGATTGTGAATTCGACACTGTTGGTTCCCTGTCGTACCTGCCTGTCCAAGCCTATCAACATCTCTATCAGCGCCAGTTCAAGTTCAGTCATGCTGCTCTCAGCACATTGTGCTTTGCACACCTCCCAGCCAATTCTACCCACAAGTGACGAGCCAGTGAAGGAATTCCGTGATCATGTCAAGATTGGACCACACGGCCAGAAGATATTTGATGGAAGTACTGGGGAAGGCCGTCGCGAGTTTGAACACTGTGACGCAAGGGAAAGGCAAATATCAATATCATTGACATGAAGGAGGAGGCGGAGTCGGTAGAGTTGCATATAATCTACATCATCCCCGAGTTCAAGTTCAAGTTTCGAGTTCCTTTACTCTTTTTGGAAGTTTTTGACCTGAATGCTCTGACTTTGAACTCAACTCAACCCGAACTTTGGCCTTCATGCTTGGGCATATACCAGTGTGACTGGAATGTTCTCTCGGCAATATTTTCAAGCAGATGTTGCGAGAAGAGGTTAAGTTTAGATCAGGTTGTGTCTACTGAGAAATGCTGACCTGGGACAGAATTTTGATCCAGAACAGTGGGCAGAAAGCAAGCTGCAAAAACAAGATCACTGCTAAGTGCCTTCAGAGGGAAGTCTCACCTGACTGTCTGCACATAATTTCAAGCATACAAGATGTTGGCAGTGTGTTGGATTCTTGGGGGTTCAGACCTGAGCCTGCAAAGCAAGCCAGACTGAGAAGCAAGAATGTTTGGTAGGGATGATGCAAAATACCTGGCAGCCAGTGGCAGGCCTCGGGGTTTAGTCATATTCTTTTTGCCGGGGGATGATGCAAGCCACCGGCAGCCGTCGGAACTTGACACGTGAACTCGAAATTCGTGCCGGGGATGACGCAAAAATACGCGGCTCGGGGTTTTTCGGGGTCAAGTTTGAGTCAGAATTCATGCCGGGGATGATGCAAGCCACCGGTAGCCGTCGGAACTTGACAGACACAGCCAAAACACAGCCTGATGTGACTGATGTGATCGCTGATAGCGGCCTACAACACTACTAAAGATAGTGGGCATTTCTTCATGCGAGCGCCAGATCATCGAGGACGTCGAATCCGCTGGGATCAATTCTCTCCAGAGAATCTCTAGAGACGTCAATCGAAAAATGATGGAGATGGACGGGCGGGGTAGAATTTTGCCGTGCAACGTGACGGCCGGGTAGAAAGGTTCGAAAGCAATCACACACGGATGATTCTCGGCACAGCCAACTTCTACCTCAGTTGCTGAAGTAAGTTATCCAGTAGCCAAGGAATCAATTTGCACCCCATTCCTCGTCATAAGCCTCTCTGAATTGTCTGACTTTTGGGTGGTATGAACACCTCGAACGGTCAAATGAACCGATGAGGTTGATCTCCGACCATTGTGGCTCGACCCGGAGAACATTGAAGTAACTGAGGTACCGGTGAAAGCTGTTGTGCGCGGAGGGACATTACAATTATCACCATCGTTTAACAATTGAGGAATATGCGGGTACCACGGGTGCAAGTATCAGAAAATTGAGCAAACTCAAGTGTTCGGAGGGATGCCGATATGCCGTGATACCCGGCACTTTAGCGGCAACAAGTTGCCCGGTAGAGGTGCCCAAAGTCTCAAACCCTCTCAATTTATGGTGGATAGATAATCAATAAAGGACTGAACTTGAAAAAATGTACCCAGCCCATTTCAAGGCTCTTTTCTTCTTGAAACACTGATAAAAGGTTCACACTCTTTCGGCCCGTGGGATATTCTACCCAAGTTCGGAATACAACGGGGACAGCTACGCGAGGTCAATTCCACCCGATTCTCTGAGAGATTCTCCACCCCAGCGGATTCGATCTTCTGAGTTTTGGGGTGAATTTCATAGTATTGATTCCTCCCTCTGCGACCGCGTGCCAAGAAGAAAATTAACCCCGGCGCAGGTCACCACGAACATTTATCTTCCGGTGAGTGTCAGCCTTCCCACGCAAATGGAAAGTGGGCACTTGTCGGGTTCCCGTGCTAACATTAAGAAAGATGGCCACTCATCATTTGCACATATCTGCAAGACAGTCTGGTGAACAGCGAAAAAATGATGAAGCTTTATGCCAAAATGCACCAAGCTCGAGGCCAAAAAAAAAGTAAAGTTTATTCTCGCGGCAGCTGTCATGGTTTTACAGCATAGTTCTGGAGAGGCAGGTTGGGCTACCACAGACCCTGCTGCGCACACAATAAAGCAGTGGTCGCCCGGTGTGATTACACGAACACTGACGGGAACCTTATTGCGCCGGTGAGCTCTACAGCACCCCGAATGGTGGCACTCTGGTCCTGGTTTACCTTGCCACCTATGTTATGAAGGACTTCAAAAAATGACAGGGGTGATATGCAAGTCGATAGAAAGGTGTGTGCTCAATCTTGTACCACTTTCAGTCACTAATCAGTACTCGGCAACTTTACCACCTGGTTGAGGACCTTAAACTTGACCGCGGTGATGGGGAGCCATGGGATCCGCCCATTCCCACCATGCCCGAGCATAGTACCCTACTCGCCCGGTGCGAGCCCGAGGAAGCGAGTTAGGGATGATGTAATTAATGCTGCGTTCAGCTCTGCCAAGCCAGAAGAAGCTGAGATGCAGCAGCAATTATTTCATAGCGGTCCAAAAATCCTTCCTTGTGCCTCCCCTCGTAGTCATTACTGCACTTCCGTTACATTCCCCACTTCAGCGCATTCTATCAAAAATTGTTGTACTGTAATGCCCATTTTAATCTCATTGACCTTCAGTTGATCAATTTCGATAGCGGCTATGCCGCTCGTCGTTTTACCCACCAAATATTTTCTGGCAGCAATGTTTGCTCCGGCTCGGTTCCAACTTTCTGGAAGGATAAAGATTCCCTCCCGAACTTGAACCACTCTTAAATGTGAACCTAAAGGTTCAGCACCCGCCTCGAAGAGGCCCAATCCTCAGTCATGGAACATTGCCTTAGCTTTTTGTTGTACTTACATAAATAACACTGCATTTTGAATGTCTTTCACATTCGACTTGGTATTTGCACTGTTCTCTCTGCTGTAGTTAGTACCTCACGTCTGGTCACGCAGTCACACCCGGGCGGCCAGGGTGTGACCTGATGGGAACTCGACACGGTGTTTGGTTCATGGAGGTTATGTATATTGTAGGTGCCGTAGGCCGTTCTCTTCAGACTGAAGAGAACGGTCTAGCAAGACTGAACTCTTGACCTACAACACTCTCCAGAGCTAGAGTGCCAGGAAATGAAAAAAAAAAAAAAAAAAAAAAAAAAAACGTAAAAAACAACAACAGAAGAGGGTGACACAACAGTGCAACAGTGGGGATTCGAACTTACGGCGATGTGGTGATGGGATTACGGCGATGTGGCTCCCCATCGCCAACCTTGAACAGAGTTAGGGACGTAAAACCACTAGACTAACAGAGCATAGAGTGGAAGCAGACAAAGTTGGTATCAATGCTGAAAGGGGAACACAAAAATATCACATTTATGAGGTCGTCCTGCAAGTTACAGCCAGTGTAAACTAAGTCAATGAAAAGGAGATTAAAGAGTAATAGAGGTACGCAAAATTAAGCACAAAATTGGTAGAACGAACAGATGCAGGGAGTTGCAAGGCAGCAAAGAAATTAAATGAGTGATAAAGGTTCGCGAGGTTTTGGTTGTCCATTGAATTGCTTTCCCTACAGAGGTGTTAGTATTTGGCAGTATAATGATAAGTATGTCGCACAAAATTTGGTGGGTGAAAGGCCATGGGTTTGAATGAATAACAGAGTCGCACTGAGGCAAAGTATGGAGACATACAGTGGTGAAGTGGTAGGTGCAGGGATACTGGGATAGAGAGTGTGTAGGACAGCAAGCGAAAAAAAAATAGTACTTTCATGGGTATATATATGCAGAATATTCTGAACTGAGCTCAAGTCAGTTGGCGATCAGTGGCCAGTTTAGCCGAACCATGAGGTAACCCAATTCGGTAGCTGTGTCTCGCTAAAGAAACCACAGCCTGATAAGCGAACCACCAGATCAATTATTCCCCAACCACCAACTGTATGAAGCGAACCAAAGGTTCACAAAAGGTTCGGTGGTGCTTACAAGTACATGTTCGCAACAGTTCAATACTTCGGGTACAAAGTTCCGACGACCTGTCATGTTTGCTTAGCCAGATCAACTTCTGAGCAAAAGTTCCAAACTAAAGCTCGAATATTTGATGAAAAATAAGGTCATATTAAAATCTGACCAAGTCGAGGTCGCATTGTGGCCGAGCCCTGAGGCATTGGTCAACTTGACCACCAAAGAATAAAATCTGCTGGTGCGAACCAATGAAAATTAGCTATGCCATCTACAATAACTGAAGAAAAATAAATGTACCTCAAGCCGAAGTGCGATGAGACTCTACCCCATCCCCGAGATGCCCGAGGCCTGGTCATACTCGCTAGTGCACTTATATATATGAACCCTAATTTAAGAAAACTCAAACAAACAGCTTTCATGTGTATCTGGCTCAGTGCACAGACCTACTTTTTCCCATCCAATGAATCTATATTATTACTATATACCGCAACTTTGCCGCAACTGGTTATCACAAGCAACATGTGCACATAGTCGACTTTCGATGAGTAATTAATTGTTTCAAAAGGTGCCTGCGGTTTATGATTATATTGTTTTCTGCTACATACTGCCTAACAGTTTTTCAATCTCCAGGGTGTCCGGATGATTGTCACCCACACAGAAGCTCCCCACTCCATCCACTTCTGAGCTCTGCCGCGACCATCATCAAGCCAACCTCAAGATTAAAGCACACAATTCGTTGAAAACTCGTCGCACACCCAAATGCTGCACAGCTGCATGCTAGTTCTTACTGTCACTCTCTCGTGTCGGCACTTTTGTTTCTCTTCAAGTTGTTCCTCCATTCTTACACCACGACTGCCTCCCACTTGATTTGCCACCCTTATCTTTGTGCTGCCAACTTTTGTATGACTCGATCTCCAGCCTCAGCTATAACTCATCCCGGGATTCCCTCGTCCGCTCCATATGTGTTGCCTTTATTCCTTTCACATAAACTCTGCTCCGGTCGATGATTTTCTTGGATCAAGCGCTCAATCAGATCTGATTCATTTCTTTTTCGGTATTTTTCGAGTATACCTCACCTTCGTCACTTCGTTACTTCGCTTACCATTGTGAAACTTCGTGACTTTGATAGGAATTTGTGAAAGTTCGTGAGTTTGATAGCTTCTATGAAAGTTCGTGAGTTCAACGCTGCACGTTCAAGAACGCGGAATCTCGGCCATCACTATTCCTTCACACAGGCCGGGGCGCGTTTTTATATATAGATCCCTCACCCTAACCGCTAACCCTAACACTAACCACTCACCCAAACCACCAACCCTAACCAGCTAACCTAACCTAAACCACTAACCGCTGACCCAAACCAGCTAACCCAAACCACTAACCGCTAACCCGCTGACCTCAAACCTAACCGGCCATCTCGGCAACCTGTTGATTGCCATCCCTCCGTGATGTGCCGGAGAGTCGCCGCTCGACAAGCCCGGAATACAAACTCACGAAGTTTTATAAAATGTCATCAGACTCATGAACTTGCACCTATTCCCATCAAAGTTACGAAGTTTCACAACGCTACGCGAAGTAACGAAGTGACGAAGATGGCGGGGACTCGTATTTTTCTCCTCTAGGCTCTCAGCCTTCATCAAGTTGCTTACTCTTTTCAAGTTGTAGCCTCCCTCCATATTCAACACGAAGTACGAGTTGTGGTATGTGCATGCCACGTTTGAAACTTCAGAGAATAACTAGGTTGATTGAATGTGTCTTGTCATTGGGAAGGTGTGCACATTCACATTAGCATCGCTCTCTGGTTTCACTTTGAAAAGGAGAAAATAGCCACACTCTCTTCTCATGTCCCATCTGTGGTTCACACGACTCCACTGCCCAGATTATGGGGTCCTGAAAGGCACCAGGTTTAGATTGGGAAATTTGGTTCAATTTATATGAGTTCAACTCTGGGAAGAGAGTATCAATTGGTGAACTTCTCTAGGTAAACTACCTTGAATGTGTCAGGTGTCTGTGTATCTCAATTGCCCAAATGGAGCAGATTTTGAGGGGATACTCATGATCCTTTGCGACCTAAACCTTTCAATATTTTTTCACAGGAGCATACCTACCATCAAGAATTCAATTATGCTCAGTGTCCACAAGTTAAATGCGACTGTTTCAGGTGAAATTGACCTGATGACACTGGAATTGTCTGAAAATCCCATCACTTTACTTTTGCGGGCAGTAAACTGAAGCACAGCATGGTATTCCAAAACCCGGTTACAAGGACACCACTTCCCAATCCATCTTTGCTTCAACTTGATAGTCCGTGCAGGATGTTCATATCCCTAGAGACCAGAGTTCAACTAGGGCTCCATTGAAAGGATGAAAAGCAAAGAACACCCACCACGGCATGGAATTGATGAATGCAACAATATCATCAGACTGGGCTGTTGAGGAAGCGATCCATTCCGAGAGCTTGGGTAGCACATTGGGTGCTTGGCGGTAAGCCTCATTCAGTGCATCATCCGCAGAGATTTGCATATTGATGAAAGTGATGGTGGCATAGCGTACCACAGCGATTAAAGCTGTGAGGGCAAGGTAAAGTTGAGATAGAGTAGAAGGAAGTGGGGACAGCACCAATGATGAGAAAGCACTGTGAATTGTGATCCTGACCCGCATGATTTTGAAGCTTGATATGGTTAAGAAGAGAAGCTATATAAGCAGGGCAGCTGGCTCACGTTTTCAGCAAATCTGAGCAAGGAATCACGTAGGGGCCGCTAGACAATGACAGGTTGAAGGCTTGAAGGGCAAATAGTGGGTGACTTACAGTCTGATGTCACAGAACACATCACTGTCAGCAGTGGTGCAGTGAAAAGGGTGTCGGGTTAGACTCACATGCTGATGGCACACACAGGACATCACAGTCAGCAGTGGAGAGGGTGTTGGGTCGGACTCACAGTCTGAGCACACACATAGCACATCACAGTCAGTGGCGGTGTAATGGAGCAGGTGTTTGGGTCCGACTCACATCCTGATCATGCACACAGTGCATCACAGTCAGTGGCGGTGCAATGGAGCGGGTGTTGGGTCGGACTTACAGGCTGATCACACACACAGTGCATCACAGTCAGTGGCCATGCAATGGAGCAAGTGTTGGGTCGGACTCACAGTCTTATCACCCACACACAGCACATCACAGTCAGTGGCAGTGCAATGGAGCAGGTGTTGGGTCGGACTCACATACTGATCACATGCACAGTGCATCACAGTCAGTGGCCATGCAATGGAGCAAGTGTTGGGTCAGACTCACAGCCTGATCGCGCACACAGCACATCATGGTCAGTGGCAGTGTAATGGAGCAGGTCTTGGGTCAGACTCACATCCTGATCACGCACACGGTGCATCACAGTCAGTGGCCATGCAATGGAGCAAGTGTTGGGTCGGACTCACAGTCTGAGCACACACATAGCACATCACAGTCAGTGGCAGTGTAATGGAGCAGGTGTTTGGGTCCGACTCACATCCTGATCATGCACACAGTGCATCACAGTCAGCAGCGGTGCAATGGAGCAGGTGTTGGGTCGGACTTACAGGCTGATCACACACACAGTGCATCACAGTCAGTGGCCATGCAATGGAGCAAGTGTTGGGTCGGACTCACAGTCTTATCACCCACACACAGCACATCACAGTCAGTGGCAGTGCAATGGAGCAGGTGTTGGGTCGGACTCACATACTGATCACACACACAGTGCATCACAGTCAGTGGCCATGCAATGGAGCAGGTGTTGGGTCGGACTCACAGCCTGATCGCGCACACAACACATCACAGTCAGTGGCCATGCAATGGAGCAGGTGTTGGGTCAGACTCACCAGCTGATTGGGCACACAACGCATCACAGTCAGTGGCGGTGCAATGGAGCAGCTCTTGGGTCAGACTTACAACCTGATCACGCACACGGTGCATCACAGTCAGTGGCCATGCAATGGAGCAAGTGTTGGGTCGGACTCACAGTCTGAGCACACACATAGCACATCACAGTCAGTGGCAGTGTAATGGAGCAGGTGTTTGGGTCCGACTCACATGCTGATGGCACACACAGGACATCACAGTCAGCAGTGGAGAGGGTGTTGGGTCGGACTCACAGTCTGAGCACACACATAGCACATCACAGTCAGTGGCGGTGTAATGGAGCAGGTGTTTGGGTCCGACTCACATCCTGATCATGCACACAGTGCATCACAGTCAGTGGCGGTGCAATGGAGCAGGTGTTGGGTCGGACTCACATACTGATCACACACACAGTGCATCACAGTCAGTGGCCATGCAATGGAGCAGGTGTTGGGTCGGACTCACAGCCTGATCACGCACACAGCACATCATGGTCAGTGGCAGTGTAATGGAGCAGGTCTTGGGTCAGACTCACATCCTGATCACGCACACCGTGCATCACAGTCAGTGACAGTGCAATGGAGCAGGTCTTGGGTCAGACTCACATCCTGATCACGCACACCGCGCATCACAGTGAGTGACAGTGCAATGGAGCAGATCTTGGGACAGACTCACCAGCTGATTGGGCACACAGCACATCACAGTCAGTGGCAGTGCAATGGAGTGGGTGTTTGGGTCGGACTCACATACTGATCACACACACAGTGCATCACAGTCAGTGGCCATGCAATGGAGCAAGTGTTGGGTCGGACTCACAGTCTGAGCACACACATAGCACATCACAGTCAGTGGCAGTGTAATGGAGCAGGTGTTTGGGTCCGACTCACATCCTGATCATGCACACAGTGCATCACAGTCAGCAGCGGTGCAATGGAGCAGGTGTTGGGTCGGACTTACAGGCTGATCACACACACAGTGCATCACAGTCAGTGGCCATGCAATGGAGCAAGTGTTGGGTCGGACTCACAGTCTTATCACCCACACCGCACATCACAGTCAGTGACAGTGCAATGGAACGGGTGTTGGGTCGGACTCACAACCTGATCACGCACATGGTGCATCACAGTCAGTGGCAGTGCAATGGAGCAGATGTTGGGTCAGACTCACATACTGATCGTGCACACCGCACATCACAGTCAGTGACAGTGCAATGGAGCGGGTGTTGGGTCGGACTCACAGCCTGATAATGCACACAGCACATCACAGTCAGCGACGGTGCAAGGGAGGGGGTATTAGGTCACACTCACATACTGATCATGCACACGGTGCATCACAGTTAGTGGGTGCAAGGGAGGGGGTATTAGTTCACACTCACATACTGATCATGCACACGGTGCATCGTTAGTGGCGGTGCAATGAAGCGCTGACGGTGCACAGCACATCACAGTCAGCAGCGGTGCAATGGGGAGCATATCAGGTCGGACTCACCCACTGATCATGCACACCAACTTTCTTATCAGTTCAAGCATGCAACGTCATCATGTTAACACTTGCCCATAACCATGGAAATGCTCGTAAGCATTCCTTGACTACATCCTCCACTTTCAAGCTTTTGGATGGTGCCCGTGCTAAGGCCTTGGTGACAGACTTTTTAATTTTCTTCATAAATCCACCTACATGGGAAGAAACATGTCAACATAGTGTGAGATGTGTTAACTCGCAAAGGCCCCAAATTCCCGACCTTTCATCAATACTCGTGGTTCCTATGTGTGATATGTTCTGAATGGCAGCTGAGCATAGTTCTATGACACATACCACATTGAACACTTCGAGACTTTTCTGTACTGCACGTTGAACAGAAAGCTCTAGATTCTTTGTCTGTACTGCCAAAAGCATAAGAGTTACTGTGCCACTATTCAGAGCCTCCGCCGTAGTTTGGATAAGCTCATCACAATGTGCAGCAGGATCATTCATTCCTATTCCGAAAATCAGAAATCAGGCATAAAAATGCTCATCAGCCACGTGATAACTGACCTTCCAGAAGCACAAAGGGAGTTGTGTCCCCAATCTTGTCCAAGCATTCTCTCTCGAAGATCTCCTCGCATCTCTGGTTGGTCAGCCTGTCCAAGTCGTCACCCATCTGCTCATCGTCCTCCAAGTCCATACGTATGTTTCGCCTAAATGCATCCAACTTTGTGAATACGGCGATCACAGGAACTGTGCAGACAATTAGACCAGAGTGGATGGTTGGCCAGTAGTATACCATTATTATCGATCTGAAGTGCGTGGAGTGGATCGACATTCAAGCCGGGACGATGATCATCCATTGGTATGCAGTACCTGAAAATAAACATAACCCCTAGTCTCAAGAAAAAGGGTGCTACATACCAAATGACATGCAGTTGTTCACGAAGTGTCTTCTTCTCGGCATGTTTACGAACGAAGTCTTGTAGACTCTTCAGCTCCTTCGTGCTCCCGTTTTCCAGTCCACACGAATCATGGAATACATATCCGTTGTGATTCGAGAACTCGAGCTGGTCTGTAATGTCGTGCTCTCCGCGCTAAAAAGAATACACATTAACTAAAGGCCATGAAGGTACCAGTACCACAGCGCACATCTGATGTCGGAATGAGTTGAATCTGCTGGCCCATTAGTACAATGTGCAATGGTGCGTGTGAGGTCTTTGACTCGACCTTTGTGCGTTCACCATCCACCAGTCTGTATGTCTCTGGACTCTCCGTCGTGTCGCACACTCGCTGCAGAATGGTGGTCTTCCCGGCATTTGCTCGCCCAGCGATGAGGACTCGAAACTTGACCTTCGGAAGCTGCCTGCGTGGACGTGGAGTGGTCTGGTCACTCATGGTGAGGGGTAGGAAGTGTGTGGGTGGGGGAAACGATGATATATAGTTGCGTTCAATCTCCGATGGCCGGAGCAAACGTGGTCGATAACGTAAAGGAGCCGCATGTACCGGTCCTAGAATACTTATGCTGTATATTGGTCCGTAGGCCGGCGCGTTGTAGCCGGTCAGAAATTCTTTGGAAGAAACGAGGCTAACTACAAAGCTGTTAAAGTACACTCAGGGCGGCCTTTCTTCCAGGAATTGTCTGGCTGCGATGCGACAATTTTTCCAAGCACGAGGCAGTGACTATGATAGATTGTTTCATCTGGCAGTTGGAATGTCATGGGAGACGCCACAACAAGCCGAAAGGCACGGCTGCTTCCTCCTGCCCAGCAATGTCAATTGCTTCGTTGAGCTGTGTACGACAGCGACAGCGTCTATTGAAGCAATACTGCATCCGTTGAATTCCCACCGCTGTCCTATTTGCACCCCCATCTATCTCTGAATCCTGATATCTCAGCTGCTAAGTTCATTTGCAGGCCCGAACTCGAAGTCCAACACGTTCTACAACTATGAAGCAGTGTCCATGCCGCTGTCAGCGACTTGGTGGAAAAGCATGGTCACTACGCACGGACATGGATGCTAGTCAGGGGAGCGAGGACGAGTTGCGGCGAAAGCACCGTGGGTTTATTCCCACAGTGATCGTGTATCTCGCATGGCTTCGCAAGGCCGTCCATTTTTCAGTACGCAATCCTTAGCGCACTTATTTGGAGGCGGTATTGAGACTTCCACGATTGTAGTTTATAAACAGTTAAAACCATTGTTATTTAGGTTTGGTTTGGCGGTCGCAGGGCACACTGTCAACAAATGGTTTATAAATGTTTTAGATGGTTTTCCTCTGGCACCCCACCTGCAGCTGGTTTGTTGCCTATGAGTCGGCCATTATCAGGAAGCCAGAGGAAGGGAATTTTAGCCAGCTGAAAAATTTTACTGGATTCATCAACCTTTTCTCTCCCGCACCCCGCGTCGCCTCAAAGTTCTTTCAAGTCATTTCGTCGCCTGCTCACCAACAACTTTGCCAGTGCCACCCTCAAAATTATTTCAGGTTCTTTCGCCCGCCTCATAGCGCCGAGACCGAGACGGCCTATCGCCGGCCCACATCAAGTTTTTCCCTTGGAGGTGGGTGCATGTATCATCTTTCGTTCTACACTCGGACCTGGCGAGTACTACCTTACGCGCCAAAACTCGATTTATTTTCGTTCCACTGCGCGGTGCGATTTAGACTCGGAGCCCGACCCCAGCTAACGCGATGAACCGGACATGTGCTGCATTTTGTCCTTCCCGGGCCGCGGCGCCATCTCCTGGTTCAAGTTCGATTCCAGCCGAGGTGGGCTTCCGTTGGCATTCATTCATTGCGTTGGAGCTCATTTCTTCAAAGCAAACTTTTTTATGCGGACACCTCACAAGTCTGGCGATGGGTTCGACTCACAGCGTTCGACTCGGAATTCGGTGATGGCCATGGATATCCGGCCTTTTGTTTCGCTTTTTTCTCTCTCGAGTTTCGATCCGGCACACGTTGCCTCCATGGCCCGCCTGAGAACTTGCACTTGAACCAGAACGGCCGTGACGCAGTTCGAATTGAATGCAGCCACTGGCAGCCGTGGACCGTGCTCCGCGGGGCCTTCAATAATTTAATCCGTTCGTCTTCTCTTCTCTTCTTATCTGCTCCTCCTCAGGCTGAAGCGAGGATACACCGAATACCGAATTAGTTAGTTATGTCTTTCGAACAAGCACTTGCAACTTGAATGCCCGAAAAATCGCCTCATCGACTTGAAGAAACATATTGAACCCACTCAGTATCTGGCAGCCTTACCATACGAACAACTCAATCGACCGTCGTGCAGGGCGCACACCCGCTGCCCATTGTCCTTCCTGTGATATGCGGACAAGTCTGGGTTCGACTCCCAGGGTTCGATTTGGGAATGGATATACTGTATCATACTTTTTGTTTTTAAAAGTTTTACTTTTGTTTTGCTTTTCTCTCTCTCGAGTTTCGCTCGGCATCTCACAGCGCCAACGGGAGGAAATACAATCGAGAAGCGAAGATGCGATACACGGATTTGCCTCCGAGTCCATGGTCAGCCTGAGAACTTCAAGTTGAACCGCAGTTCGAATTGAATGCAGCCACTGGCAGCCGTACTCCGCGGGGCCATTAATAAATTAATATGTTCGTCTTCTCTTCTCCTTATCTGCTCCTCCTCCTGGAGCGAGGGTAGTTGGTTATTTCGAACAAGCACTTACGATGCCCGAAAAATTTAAAACCGCCTCATCAAGCCTCACATAACTCACTTGGTATCTGGCAGCCTTACCATACAAACACCTCGCGACCGTCGTGCAGGGCGCACATCCGCTGCAAATGGTTCTATTCATTTGTGATATGCGGGCAATCTGGCCATGGGTTCGACTCCCAGCGTTCGAATAGGTTATGATCTATGCCGCTCTTTGGTTTCAAAAGTTTTGCTTTTTGTTTTTGTTTTTGCTTTTCCTTTTTTTCTCTCTCGACTTTCGGTCGGTCGGCATCATGATCTCGAGCTTGCAGCGCGAACGTTAACGGGAGGAATTACATTTGAGAAGCTTTTCATTGAACCGAAGATACGATACATGTTACACAACGTCAACCCCAGTACACAACGCGCAAATACACAAGTCGTGCCCAAGTCGAATGCCCGAGTCGTATGTACACAACACACAAGTCGTACCCCAGTACACAAGTACCCAAGTCGTACACAAGTCGTATGTACACAATTCACAAGTCTAGTCGTTCGCGATACAGACCACTACGCGACGTGCATCTTCTCCTTCAGCCGCTGCAGCAGCTTGCCCTTCCTCCCCTTCTTTCCCTTCTTTCCCGTCTTTTCTTCCCCCTCGCCCCCCTTCCCCTCGCTCCCACTCCCGCTCGCACTCGCACTATCCTCCCCCTCTGCGTCCCCCTCTGCTGCGTCAGGCGTGGTGGTGTTATACTCGGTCGAAGGCGGGTCCCCCGTCGGCAGCACGTGCGTCTCCGCCAGCCCGTGCCCGCCCCCGTGCCCTTGCCCTTGCCCGTGCGCCGCAGAGTGCGGAGAGGAGTCAAAGTCCCCCGTCGGCACCGTGTCCGCGAGGCGCGCCGAGTTGAGCGCCGCTCCCCCTCCCACTCCCACTTGCGCACCCCCCGCGGGCGTGCCCCCGAGTCCGATGGCGCCCACGAACGGCGGGAACGTCGAGGTCGATGTCTCCTTGGGCGGCGGCGGCGGGGCAGAGGGGGCGGGGTCGGGGGAGAGAGAGGTGGGAGTAGGGAGCCCGCTCTCGCTCGAAGCGGTGTACCCGCTCGCCCCGCCTGGCGTGCTCGCGGTCGATGTAGTCGTGGAAGTAGCCATGGAAGTAGTAGAAGAGGATGAGGCCGGCAGCGGCACGGCATGCGGCGTCGGGTGCACCGCGAGCGTGTGCGTGGGGTAGGCGTGCACGTGCGGCGCGGGGCCCGCGGCGGGGTGCGACGGCAAGAGGTCCGGCGTGGGCGTCGGGCGCGCGGGGCCGCCGGCGGAGACGCCCACGGCGCCGGATAAGGGGGACGCGGTTACGCCGGAGGAGAAGAGGGAAGGGGAGGCGGCCAGCAGGGATGTGGGTGTGTCTAGTGGACCACTCGGCGCGGCGGGGTGCGAGGGGAGCAGGCCCGAGGCGGGCGCGGGCGGCGGGACGCCGTTGGGGGACGCGGCGTGGCCCGTGTGCGCGGTCGTGCTGAGGGCGGTCGACTCGCGCGTCGGGGTCGGGGATCTGCGGGCTTGGGAGTAGGGCTCGGGTGCGGATTCGGTGTAGGGTACACTTGCGCCGTGCCCCACATCGACGGTGCTGCTGCTGGTGGTATCTTGGCGGTAGGGCTGGGGCGCGGACTCCGTGTAGGGTACCGTGGCGCCGTGCCCCACATCGACGGTGCTACTGCTGGTGGTATCTTGGCGGTAAGGCTCGGGGGCGGACTTGGTGTAGGGCACAGTGGCGCCGTGCCCGACGTCGACGGACGAGGTGGATGGAGGCAGCGCGGGCAGGGAGGATTCGGAGCCTGTCGAGGCTAAACGCAAGCGGGTGAGCATACATCGATACGAAGGACAAGAAACTCACGCAGGTACGCGGCGACACCCTGCGGAAGATACGCCTTCGCCGTCTCGAGCGAGGGGAGATACGCCTGAGCGCTGGCGAGGAGCGCACTCGCTTGCTCCTGCGCATTAGCAACGGTGATTCCGCCGCCCGGTGAGGGTTGCGAGGAGCTGGAATCGGGCTCGAGGTGCGCTGGGAACGCGCCGGGGACTGCTGGGCCTGGCGTACCAACGGGTGTGCGTGTGACGTGTGTGCCGATAAACTCGTTCATGCCGTCTGCCCATTCGTCGGCGGGTGTGTCCGGGAGGGTGCCAGAGGATATGGTGGGGACGAGGTTCGTGTCAGCGTGTAGGGTCGCCATCGAAGAATTTCGTTTCGAGTTTCGCGCAAGGTTGGCTCAGAGACAGGTATTGAGTCCATCTTGGCAGTGACGAGTCTTTTATACCTGCGGACAGCGGTGGAGCCTGAGTGCGAGACATGACCGCGATGACGTCGAGGACGATCGAGAAAGAGCGCGGGAAGCTGTAGACAAACAATACCACGCATTGATGGCGCCGCCTTTTCATCTTGCGCTCTTGTTGCGCTCATGTCTATCGAGCGCTGAGCAAGTAACTCGAACGTGGTGCACGGCGCACGCCTGCAGAAGCTTTAGTTTGTCTTTTCGAATACCTACGGCAGGAGGTCCGGGTTCAACTCCCGGCGTTCGAATACCCCAAGAATACCCTTGTTGCTTTCTATCTTTTTGCTTGCTCCACGCTTCAATTCCAGGTACCCTCCACGTGCACGAAGCCTTGCAGAACGTCAACCCACAGTGGCCTTGCGCGGCTAATTCAAATGGTGTCCAAGACTGGGTTTCCCGCCCGCCAAAATCATCGCTCACCCAACTTGGGCAGCAGCACAACAAAAGAGTCGAACGTGGTGCACGGTGCACGTCTGCGGACGCTTTAGTTTGTCTTTTCGACTAAGTACCTACGGCAGGAGCTCCGGGTTCGACTCCCGGCGTTCGAATATACAGCACTTCTCGCCATCTTGCTTTTTGCTTGCTCCACGGTTCAATTCCAGGTACCCTCCACGTAGTCTTGCAAAACGTCAACCCACAGTGGCCCTCTGCGGCTAATTCAAATGGCCTCCAAGACGCCTCCAAGACTGAGTTCACCGCACGGCGAATCATCACTCACCTAACTAGGGCAGCAGCGAAACGAAGAACTCGAACGTGGTGCGCGGTGCACGCCTGCAGAAGCTTTAGATTGTCTTTCCTCCTACCTACGGCAGGAGCTCCGGGTTCGACTCCCGGCGTTCGAATACTCTTGTTGCTTTCTATCTTTTTGCTTGCTCCACGGTTCAATTCCAGGTACCCTCCACGTAGTCTTGAAAAACTTCAACCCACAGTGGCCTTGCGCGGCTAACTCAAATGGCGTCCAAGACTGGGTTTACCGCCCGCCAAAATCATCGCTCACCCAACCTGGGCAGCAGCACAACAAAAGAGTCGAACGTGGTGCTCGGTGCACGCCTGCAGAAGCTTTGGTTTGTCTTTTCGACTACCTACGGCAGGAGGTCCGGGTTCGACTCCCGGTGTTCGAATATACAGCACTTCTCGCCATCTTGCTTTTTGCTTGCTCCACGGTTCAATTCCAGGTACCCTCCACGTAGTCTTGCAAAACGTCAACCCACAGTGGCCCTCTGCGGCTAATTCAAATGGCCTCCAAGACGCCTCCAAGACTGAGTTCACCGCCCGCTAAAATCATCGCTCACCTAACCAGGGCAGCACCACAACAAAGGACTCGAA
The DNA here is from genome assembly GCA_029233265.1 of Mycena alexandri. NCBI lineage: Eukaryota > Fungi > Basidiomycota > Agaricomycetes > Agaricales > Mycenaceae > Mycena > Mycena alexandri. The sequence continues at coordinate 260,050 of JARJCM010000132.1, read as the reverse complement.
CGTGGTGCGTGGTGCACGCCTGCAGAAGCTTTAGTTTGTCTTTCCTCCTACCTACGGCAGGAGCTCTGGGTTCGACTCCTGGCGTTCGAATACTGTCAACATTACTACCCTTTTTATTCCTCCGTTTCCACACCGCTAATCTACATCGACTATTTCTTATTTCTGAATCGTGGACGGCGGTTGAACCACATTTTCTCTTCTTAAGCTTAGGTACCCTCCTTTCGATGCCGAAGCAACAGACTCTAAATCAAATCCCGCCGATTAATATTCAAACAAAGCTCGACCAAACTTAGTTGATGGTGAGTCTCATCCTCTCATTCAAGGTCGGTTGAAACTGGTTCCCCGTCTCTTTTTGCCAAGCTCGCCTTTCACGCGTTCTGCCGCCTGCGTGTAGTATAGCTGTTCGACGACGCAAGAAATCGGACGTGGTGCTTGGCGCACACCTGCAGAAATTAGGTTTTCTAGTTGGCTACAGTAACTACAGCAGGAGCTCCGGGTTCGACTCCCGGCGTTCGAATACTGTCAAGTACTATCCTTTTTATTCTTCCGTTTCCGCACTGCTAATCTACATTAAATAAGTATTCCGTATTTCTGAATCGTGCACGGCGGTTGAACTACATTTTCTCTTCTTAGGTACCCTCCTCTCGAGGTCCTCAACAGACTCTAAGACAAATCCCGCAGATTGATGTATTAATATCCAAACAACGCTCGACCGACCTGAGTTGAATTCCACGTCTGAGATGGGCCGAGGGGAGGAATTACAATACAGCGATGCCGATCAGTAGGGTGGTGAGTCTCACGCTCTCATTCGACTTCGGTTGAAACTGGTTCCCCTTCATCTTTTGCAACGCACGCCTTTCACGCGGCGTTCTTCGTGCATAGAGGTGTTCGACGAAGCAAGAAATCGGACGTGGTGCGCGGTGCACACCTGCAGAAATTGCGTATGCGAGCAGTAGCTACAGCAGGAGGTCCGGGTTCGACTCCCGGCGTTCGACTATGTACACACTTTCAGTCTGTCTTTTTGCTTGCGTCCCGTTTGCCCGGGTTGGAATCTACGATAACATCCCTTGTAGCCTCAGGTACTCCACGGCTCAACCCTATGTTGTTTTAGTTGATAACCCCCACGAAGCCTTTCACGGGCAAACCGCAAATTCAACCACGCGGTCAATTGTTGAGTGCGTCCGAGATTAGGTTCACTGCATGCACAATTATCACTCACCTATCTATGACGGTATTTATCGTTAAATATTATTTACTTTCATTGGAAGTACAAACAGCAACTCACGGCGAACTCCAGATGATGCACTCAGGGCCCCAAATCGCACTGTGCACACCTGAAATTGAACATCAATCACCGTGATGCGGTCATCAATGTGCCTGATGTGAACAATTACAGCTGTTCCGGAAAAGCTTGTCAGTCGGTGAGAAATTTCTCAGCGCTAGCAACTTTGATGGAAAGCTAAGGATTACCGGTTTTGGCCCCGGATCAGTACCCATTTCGACAACAGCACAATGGCCGATACCGCCCAGCGTCGTGGTCACGACAGGGAAAGGTCCCAGACTATCCAGAAACTGTACAACAATGTGTTCGGGCAAAAAAATTCCAACCCAACTTGACTCCAATTACCGGAGTGCACAACTCACTTCGGCTTGGCCCTCCTCGGCAAAGCTCGGCTAGCTCAAAGAGGTAATCCTTAGCCTTGGATCAAAAGTTGCGAGGGCGACGAATTTTTCGCGCACTGACAAGCTTTTCCGGAACAGCTGTAACATCTCACACGGTTGAACGGCGAGGTGTACACTCGCAAATGAACGTTCAACAAGTTTGATTTGGTAATTCCATATTCAACCTCAAGTGCCTGCCCAGGCCTCAATTCCCATCAACCCAGCAACATCACGGCGTTGACCCAGCGGTCTCTTAGCCAATCCCAGCCGGAGCCGTGGCCGATCCGAAGGCTCATTCGACATCCGAAGCGACCTCGCTATGCCCGCCGACTCTCCCTAGTACCAAACAGCCGCCCAGGTCCGGTCTTCTAATGCCCCGCCACCCAACCCATTCAATTAGGCCAGATATATCTTAAAATTGATCAGCTATTTCTTTCCATATTGTTGTCCCTGTTTGAAGGACTTGGGAGGGCGGAGCTGGTTAAAACCGCTGGGTGATGGTTGGGTTTGATAGTCGGCTCTGGGATTGATCTGTCGGCGACCGTGGTTCGACGTGGGTTGATCTGGGCTGTGATCTGGGCGCCCTGGGTTGATTTGTATTATGGTAGGGAATGTCTGGGCAAGGCCACCAAGGTAAATTACAAAATAAGGCTTGTTGATTGTTCAATTTGACCGGCAGACATGCTCATTGATGTGGGTTAATGTACTTTTTGCGAGCACAACATTCTCATTGTACATTGTGCACTGTAGCTATGTGTTGTGTGTTCAACTGAACATAGCCCGTGTGTCAGATTTATTGTCCATGTGCTGCACTGGGTGTACATGTGCACTGTTCAATGTACACTGGTGTGTGTTGATATTATTCAATGAAAAAAGCTTTTATACCTATTAACCAAGGCAGAGCACAACAAAGGAATCGAACGTGGTGCACGGTGCACGCCTGCAGAACTTGAAGTGTCAATATCCTCCCTATACTGCAGGAGCTCCGGGTTCGACTCCCGGCATTCGAATCGCAATGCCGTTACAACACCCTTTTTGTTTTTCCGTTTCCGCACTGCTAATCTACACCAAGTATTCCTTATTTCTGAATCGTGGACGGCGGTTGAATCAGTAAATTCATGCTTGCTGGGATCTGTTGAAGAATCGGGGAAGACACGCAAAGGTCTGTACAGATTTCTCTGCTACATCAGTTCGCGACTTTAATTGCAGATTGACTGTTCCGCCAGTTTGAAGGCCTCTATTTACAGCGTATAGTGGGCTGTACAGGTGGTCTATAATGGCTCATCTCTTCTACCCAGCCAGAGGCCGCCGACCTCCGACCTCAAGTTCTCAGTGAAGGGTACTTATGTCGGAGCGAGTAGAGCGGACGTGGTGCGCGGCGCACGCCTGCAGAAGCTATTGATTGTCTCTATGACTACCTACGGCAGGAGCTCCGGGTTCGACTCCCGGCGTTCGAATAGCCGCCTTCAAGTTGGCCTTGAGAACCTTTTTTGTTGGGTCGTCAAGCGTTGGTAAGTAGGTCCTTCTTCCCGCCCAATTGAGTTCGGGCCTGCAAATAAACTTAACAGCTGAGATAACAGAGATAGATGGGGGAGCGGTGGGAATTCAACGGATGCAGTATTGCTTCAATAGACGCTGTCGCTGTCGTACACAGCTCAACGAAGCACAAACGAACTGCAAGATAGAACAACCCATCATCGTCACTGCCTCGTGCTTGGAAAAATTGTGGAAAAATTGTCGCATCGCAGCCAGACAATTCCTGGAATAAAGGCCGCCATGAGTGTACCTTAACAGCTTTGTAATTAGCCTCGCTTCCTTCAAAGAATTTCTGACCGGTTACAACGTGCCGGCCTACGGACCAATCACACCCCCAAAAAAGAAATTTCAGCCCAGCTGAATTGGTTCCTGAAAGTGTTAGATTAGGCTGCAACAAAAAGAAAGCTGAATTTGCGTACGAAACTGTAAGATTCGGCCCGGTGAAAATGCTGCTGAAACCTGTGGAATCAGCAACCTTTTCAGCCGGGCCGAATGCAGTGATTTCAACTGCAGTTTGAGCACAATTGAAAAATGCTGTTGAAACCAGTGGTTTCGGCTGCACCATCAGATGCCACGAAACAATTAGTTTCGGAACCAGTTTCGGCCGGGGGCCGAAACACTAACATTCAGACTGGCCGAAAGCGGCAAAGAAGCGGTTTCGGCCGGCCCGAAAACAATAGGTTCGGCGAACGTCGAAACTGTTCCCGAAACTAATTGTTTCGTGGTGTCTGACTGTGCAGCTGAAACCATAGGTTTCGGTAATTATTTAAACTGGCCTGTAATTGTGTCTGAAACACTGAGATTGAGCAAGGTTGATTTTGCATGCCGAATTCAGCTGTTTCGGCAACGTTTTTGCGCGGATGAATCCTATCGTTTCGTACGTATTTTCAGCCTCGCCTAATCTGTTGCCTAATCTAAAGCTTTCAGGAACCAATTTAGCCGGGCCGAAACTTCTTTTTTTGCGGTGTGAATATACAGCACATATTCTAGGACCATTCATTGCATGCGGATCTTTTCCGTTATCGACCACATTTGCTCGGGCCATCGGGGATTGAATTAGGGCATGATGCTCATCAGTCACTACGAAAACTAGATATCACCGTGTTCCTCCCACCCACACACACACTTCCTACCCCGCACCATGAGTGACCAGACCACTCCACGTCCACGCAGGCAGCTTCCGGAGGTCAAGTTTCGAGTCCTCATCGCTGGGCGAGCAAATGCCGGGAAGACCACCATTCTGCAGCGAGTGTGTGACACAACGGAGAGTCCAGAGACATACAGAATGGTGGATGGTGAACGCACAAAGGTCGAGCCAAAGATCTCACGTGCACCATTGCACATTGTACTAATGGGCCAGCAGATTCAACTCATTCCGACATCAGATGTACGCGGTGGTACTGGTACCTTCATGGCCTTTAGTTAACGTGTATTATTTTTAGCGCGGAGAGCACAACATTACAGATGAACTTGAGTTCTCAAATCACAACAGATATGTATTCCATGATTCGTGTGGATTGGAAAACGGGAGCACGAAGGAGCTGAAGACTCTTCAAGAATTTGTTCGTAAACATGCAGAGCAGAAGAGACTTCATGAACAACTGCATGTCATTTGGTATGTAGCACCCTTTTTCTTGAGACTAGGGGTTATGTTTATTTTCAGGTATTGTATACCAATGGACGATCATCGTCCCGGCTTGAATGTCGATCCACTCCACGCACTTCAGATCGATAATAATGGTATACTACTGGTCAACCATCCACTCTGCTCTAATTGTCTGCACAGTTCCTGTGATCGCTGTATTCACAAAGTTGGATGCATTTAGGCGAAACACACGTATGGACTTGGAGGACGACGAGCAGGCGGGTGATGACTTGGACAGGCTGACCAACCAGAGATGCGAGGAGATCTTCCAGAGAGAATGCTTGGACAAGATTGGGGACACAACTCCATTTGTGCTTCTGGAAGGTCAGTCATCACGTTGCTGATGAGCATTTTTATGCCTGATTTCTGATTTTTGGAATAGGGATGAATGATCCTGCTGCACATTGTGATGAGCTTATCCAAACTACGGCGGAGGCTCTGGATAGCGGCACAGTAACTCTTATGCTTTTGGCAGTACAGACAAAGAATCTCGAGCTATCTGTTCAACGTGCAGTACAGAAAAGTCTTGAAGTGTTCAATGTGGTATGTGTCATAGAACTATGCTCAGCCGCCATTCAGAACATGTCACACATAGGAACCATCAGTATTGATGAAAGGTCAGAAATTTGGGGCCTTTGCGAGTTAACACATCTCACACTATGTTGACATGTTTCTTCCCATGTAGGTGGATTTATAAAGAAAATTAAAAAGTTTGTCACCAAGGCCTTGGCACGGGTGCCATCCAAAAGCCTGAAGGTGGCGGAGGTAGTCAAGGAATGCTTACAAGCATTTCCATGGTTATGGGCAAGTGTTAACATGATGACGTTACATGTTTGAACTGATAAGAAAGTTTGGTGTGCATAATCAGTGGGTAAGTCCGACCCGATGTGCTCCCCATTGCACCGCTGCTGAGTGTGATGTGCTGTGCACCGTCAGCTGGTGCGTCCAATCCAACACCTGCTTCATTGCACTGCCGCTGACTGTGATGCACCGTGTGCATGATCAGTATGTGAGTCTGACCTAATACCCGCTCCATTGCACGGCCACTGACTGTGATGCGCCGTGTCCGCAATCAGCATGTGAGTTCGACCCAACACCCGCTCCATTGCACTGTCGCTGACTGTGATGCACCATGTGCACAATCAGTATGTGAGTCAGATCCAACACCCGCTCCATTGCACTGCCACTGACAGTGATGTGCCGTGTGCGCAATCAGCATGTGAGTCTGACCCAACACCCGCGCCATTGCACTGCCACTGACTGTGATGCGCTGTATGCGCAATCAGGCTGTGAGTCTGACCCAAGACCTGCTCCATTGCACCGCCGCTAACTGTGATGCACCATGTGCATGATCAGGATGTGAGTCTGACCCAAGACCTGCTCCATTGGAGCGCCACTGACTGTGATGCGCGGTGTGCGTGATCAGGATGTGAGTCTGACCCTAGACCTGCTCCATTGCACCACCACTGACTGTGATGCACCGTGTGCATGATCAGTATGTGAGTCTGACCGAATACCCGCTTCATTGCACCACTGCTAACTGTGATGCACCGTGTGCATGATCAGTATGTGAGTCTGACCCAACACCTGATCCATTGCACTGCGACTGACTGTGGTGCACTGTGTGTGTGATCAGGATGTGAGTGTGACCCAACACCCGCTTCATTGCACTGCCACTGACTGTGATGCACTGTGTGCCTGATCAGCTTGTGAGTCCGACCTGATACCCGCTCCATTTCACTGCCACTGACTGTGATGTGCCGTGTGCATGATCAGGATGTGAGTCTGACCCAAGACCTGCTCCATTGCACCGCCGCTGAGTGTGATGTACGGTGTGCGTGATCAGGATGTGAGTCTGACCCAAGACCTGCTCCATTGCACTGCCACTGACTGTGATGTGCTGTCTGCGTGATCAGGCTGTGAGTCTGACCCAAGACCTGCTCCATTGCACTGCCGCTGACTGTGATGTGTGGTGTGCGTGATCAGGATGTGAGGCTGACCCAAGACCTGCTCCATTGCACTGCCACTGACTGTGATGTGTGCTGTGTGCGTGATCAGGCTGTGAGTCTGACCCAACACCTGCTCCATTCGACCGCCGCTGACTGCAATGTGCCGTATGCACTATCAGCTGGTGTGTCCGACCCAACACCTGCTCCATTGCACTGCCACTGACTGTGATGCGCTGTGTGCCCGAACAGCTGGTGAGTCCGACCACCTGCTCCATTGCACTGCCACTGACTGTGATGTGCCGTGTGCATGATCAGGATGTGAGTCTGACCCAACACCCGCTCCATTGCACCGCTGCTCACTGTGATGCACCGTGTACATGATCAGTATGTGAGTCAGATCCAACACCCGCTCCATTGCACTGCCACTGACTGTGATGTGCTGTGTGCACGATCAGGATGTGAGTCTGACCCAACACCCGCTCCATTGCACTGCCACTGACTGTGATGCGCTGTGTGTGTGATCAGACTGTGAGTCAGACCCCACACCCGCTCCATTGCACTGCCACTGACTGTGATGCGCCGTGTGCACGATCAGTATGTGAGTCAGACCCAACACCTGCTCCATTGCACCGCCGATGACTGTGATGTGCGGTGTGCGCCATCAGGATGTGAGTGTGATTCAACACCCGCTCCATTGCACCCCACTGACTGTGATGCACCATGTGTGCCATCAGAAAGTGAGTCCTACCTGATGCCCTATCCACCACTGACTGTGATGTGCTGTGTGTGCCATCAGCGTGTGAGTCCAACCCGACACCCTCTTCACTGCAGCACTGCTGACAGCGATGTGCTCTGTGACATCAGTCTGTAAGCCCGCCACAACATCTTCCTCACCCACTATTTGCCCTCCAAGTCTTCAACCTGTCACTGTCTAGGCGCTTCCACGTGATTCCTTGCTCAGATTTGCTAAAAATGTGAGCCAGCTGCCCTGCTTATATGGCTTCTCTTCTTGACCTTATCAAGCTTCAAAATCATGCGGCTCAGGATCACAATTCACAGTGCTTCCTTATCATTGGTGCTGTCCCCACTTCCTTCTACTCTATCTCAACTTTACCTTGCCCTCACAGCTTTAATCGCTGTGGTACGCTATGCCACCATCACTTTCATCAATATGGAAATCTCTGCGGATGATGCACTGAATGAGGCTTATCGGCAAGCACCCAATGTACTACCAAAGCTCTCGGAATGGATCGCTTCCTCAACAGCCCAGGCTGATGATATTGTCGTATTCATCAATTCCATGCCGTGGTGGGTGTTCTTTGCTCTTCATCCCTTTAATGGAGCCCTAGTTGAACTCTGGTCTCTAGGGATATGAACGTCCCCCACGGACTATCAAGTTGAGGCAAAGATGGATTGGGAAGTGGTGTCCTTGTAGCTGGGTTTTGGAATACCATGCTGTGCTTCAGTTGACTGCATGCAAAAGTAAAGTGATGGGATTCTCAGACAACATATTCCAGTGCCATCAGGTCAATCACAGTTGCATTTAACTTGTGGACACCAAGCGTAATTGAATTCTTGAGGGTAGGTATGCTCCTGTGAAAGATATTGAAAGGTTTATGTCAAAAAGGTTCATGAGTATCCCCTCAAAATCTGCTCCATTTGGGCAATTAAGATACATGGACAGATGTCACATTCAAGGTAACCTACCTAGAGAAGCTCGTCAATTGATACTCTCTTCCCGGAGTTGAACTCATATAAGTTGAACCAAATTTCCCAATCTGAACTTGGTGCCTTTCAGAACCCCATGATCTGAACCACGCATGGGACATGAGAAGAGAGTGTGGCTATTTTCTCCTTGAGAAAGGAGTGGACACAAACAAAACATCCACCGGCATCCATGACCACCCATCAGCATGAATGGTCATGGACTTCATGCATGACTTTCTTAGTTTCCACCTCAGATGTCAAACCCAAATCGCAGCAGGAGGTCTGGGTTCGCTCCCGTATGACCTTTTTTATGGCCAAATATTATTCGCTTGAGGTTTGAGGTTGTGTGTGTGACACGGACATATAAATATTCATTGTATATTTCTATTCTCTCGTAACTAGTTTAGCGTGTCCGCATATTATCTACATTTGTTGATAGTTTAGACTGCTCATCAATATCATCACTTCTCACATGCATACCACGACGACCTAAGTCGTGCGTGCGTTGGAACACCAACAACCCTCAAGCCGGCTGAGCACCCGTATACTGCTCCCACCTCATAGCCTTGAGCCCCGCCATGGATTACCTGGCTCCTCAGCGAGGACACAGGTTAGAGATCCGCAGTAGCGTGATCTTGCCTTACATCGGACGACTTCAAGAGTCGTCCACAATTTGTTCAACGATGTCAACGCCTCGCAAGAGGCCCTGAGTTACCCAGCTGTATCACAGTGGAGCCCACCGCGAGGGCCTCACCAAACGAGGTGAATGAGTTGTGGAAATATTCTATTCTCAAGACATACGTGGCAACTACTCACCTTATAGGGCCAGTTTGACAGGTTAAATGCTGGGTCCTTCCCACAGGCTCAATGTGTTATCTCTGGGGATACTATACAGGGAACTGCGGGTGATCCCGGGATACTTCGGGCCTACCAGGTACTTTCTGTTACCGCTGCGAATCATCCCGGCATCCTTCGGCACAACGGGGCGCCTTCGGGACAATAAATACTCATCAATTTCCACGAATATATTCATTTTCCGCTTATTTTACTCGCAAAATACTGTACCCGGACCGGGCATGGGCATCCGGCAGATGCCTGAGATGCCCGACCGCCCAAAAATGGGGAACGATCCAAAAAAAAAAAAATCTAAAACACACAGCAGGAAACAGGCGGAAAAAGAGAACACGGCGGCCTACAAAATACAAGACTGCCCCCCCCTGGGTACGTGGATTCCGTGACCAAAAACGCGGGTGCCTGAAATGCCGGACCACCCATAATCACCGCGGGGAGGGAGGGGGGGGGGGGGGTGCAAAAATACCACTGGGCAGATGAAAAAGAAGAAACAGCAGAAAAACGAAGAAAAGCCACCCCATGCACCTATAAAAACAAATAGAGAAAAAGATTGGGAAAAAAAAAACCCCTTATTCGTCGTCCACCTCCCCACCCATTACGAGCTCCTCGTCACTCGCCACGGCACCCCTCTCGTCGTCGTCATTGTCGTCCCCCAACCTCCCCACAATTGCATCGTTGTCATCCTCGCTCTCCTCTATCCCGCCGACCGTCGTTGCCTCGGCCAAAGGATCCACTATGGGCTCCTGTGGCCGTTTCTTCCTTCGAGCCACTGGCGGTGCCTTCGCTGTCGCCTTTGCCCTCGCGGCTACATCACGGAATAGAGCTGCCTGCTTCAAGCCGTAGGCGATCATTCCCTGTGCAATCACCTCGTCAATTTGCCCCACTGGTACCGCCTTCACCCTCTTCTCCCATTGTACCGCCTCAAACTCCAACGGAATCGGCAGTCAGCGAAACTCCTCCTCCAGCAGCCGCACCTCCTCTTCCCATCTTCTCTTTCGAGCATACGACTTCGCCCATTTGATTCGAAGAGCTGCAAACTGGTGTTAGCTTCGCGGTCTCGTGGGTAAATGAAGTGGAACCCAAGCTCACATTCTTCCAGATCGGTGTCCGTTCCTGATAACCCCGCCGCCGCCCAGATCCAAGAAATCTCCCTTCTACTCTCCCCCACTCCCCTCTGTGCCTCCCCCTCGTCCTCCGGCTCGTCCTCCTCCTCCTCCTCCTCCTCCTCCTCCCACAGCCCCACCTCCACCGAATGATCTATTAGCTCTTGATACTTCCTCTTCTGCCTCTCCACCGCCCTTTTCCGCTTCTCCTCCTTTTGTGCCAAATCCTCCGCATCCTCCATACATCTGATATCGGCCTTGCACAACTTCTTCCACCCCACCTGCGAACGCCAGGATAGCGTTCCACGCCGCTTGATATTTTTCTGAATGCAGCCGAATTTTGCTTTCGTTGTGAGCTACAATGGTCCGTGATCGAGTGTTTGCCCCTTGATGTCGAGCGTGCAGCTTCTTGTAATTTAGAAATCTCGCAGCTGTTTTTGAAGCCGGACCAAAGACGTTTGACACTGCATGTTCCGCAACAACAGCTCGATGTCCACCAGCCCTTCGCTGCACCCTGCCGCTCGCTCCGCTTCCGACAGCGCTGATGGCAAGAACAGTGGCTCGTTCTCGGCAGCTCCCCTACTGGTGCCTCCCTACTCTCAAGCGCCACAATTGACGCCGGCGAATACGTTACCTGGAGGTCGCGCAGTCGGTCCAGTTGCCGAATTAGCTTTGTGCGTAGATCGCCCATATCGATCTCCTGGGAAGTCGTTTGTGCCTTCTTTAGCTCTGCCTGAAGGCGGACTCGACGCCTGGAAACCATCAGTATATGTACCCCTTAAAGTCATGGTGAATGACACACTGCTCCTCCTCTACATCCAAGCACTCTACAATGAAAGTCTTCGCGGTGACCTTGTGCTTTGCAGGGACTTTGTTCCTCGCGTCTGCTTCGTCCTCCTGCTGAAATTGATGCCGCACTTCGATTTCACTGAGCCCGCCCTGGCCCAAGAGTCGTTAGGCCTCGGAGAAGCTGGGCATAACACCGCAAGCTCTCCGGGCTTCGTTGTCTCCACACCGTCGTGCCCCCGCCCGGCCCTCTTCAGCATCATCAAATGTCGATACTCCCGGCAAATTTGAATAAAGACTTGGTAACGATCCGGGGGCTTCCTCCCGTCGTTGCTCATCAGCTTCTGCAGCGTCTGGTAGTAGTCATACATTGTGGTCTTTGCCTAGAGGGTTTGCAGATGAAAATGTTCGAGGGACACCAACATCACGCAGGTTTGGGGGCGCTGCTCGGATGCAGGGTACCATCTGCCCCGTAGCAACTGGATATCCGGTGGTCCTGCCTTCGCGGATTGCTCGCAGCCGCAGTAGTCCACTGCGACCTCGTGGATCGCGTTATCGTGCAAGACGACAAACCCTTGCCTGGCAGGGGAAGGGTTATCACAGTGTTGTTCCGGTGGGTGGCCGAATTGAACGTGGAGACTGAGAGCCTTGAGGGATGTCCGTACAAAGCGACCCTCAGTCCACCCCTAAATCCCAAGTCAACACTCCCCAGACCATAAGTACGAACCGAAAACACTCACGTCAATTACATGAAGTGGATTCCCCAAGTGCCTTCCCACACAGCACTGGTGGCAGAGCAAGAGATCCCCACAGCAGTCCCGGCACCGGTAGGCGGGAGTTGCACCCTCCCTTCTCTTGCACCGCGGACAGAGCCCTTTGCTGGCGTCCCCGCAGCCATCGCGCCGCAGTAGCTCCCATAGATAATGCGTCCGCAGATGCGCCTTCCAATGATACAGCGTAGGATCCTAATTTTTAGGCCTCAGTCAGCTCAAAAGAATAAACCGCCAAAAAAAAAAAAAAAAAATTCACCAAGAATAAAGCTTTCTTTTTGGTCCTAGGTAATTGAGGAAGGGGTGGGTCATTGTAGGAATCATGCCACATCTCGTAGTGTTCATCTGCACCAATCTCAATGGTTGGTCGAATATTGGAGGGGCCGGCGGTGCACCGCGAGCTCGAGGCCCGTGCAGTCTTGATAGGGGATGGGGGCGCAATGGGCACGATCTCGTGGTAAACACGGCGGCTGTCCGCAGAGGTCTTGTCAACGAACATCTGAATAGAGCGCTCAATTTCGGCATCCGGAAGAAACTCGCGAGGTTCGAAGGTGTGCATCGAAATTCCGATTTGATCAGTGTCGGCTGGGGTGTTGGTAGTTGTGCACCTGTGCTTGTTTTGCGACATGTCGTGGTCCAAATTGTAATGCGGACGAGCATTCAGTACAAAGGTAGGCTGCTGTTGTTAGAACCTCGCGTCCAGTCACGCAGTCACACCCGGGCGGCCAGGGTGTGACCGTTATCACCGTCAACTTTTGAGTATTCTCTTCCTCCAACCACCATGCCACTCGTTTGTGGTCTCCGAGCCCCACCGGTAAGCACTCCATTTTAATGATTCTCTTTTCAACACTTCCTTAATGGGCTTGACACGTCAATTGGTTTTGTCCGCATTTTTTTGGTAGTGTGCCACCCCTAGTGGTAGATATTAGACTCATGGCATAGTAGTAGCCATAGGAATCGTTATTTAATGCCCCGGTGCCAGCCATGGATGGCTAGTACCTGGGGTATAGACCATTATACCACCTATACCTACGGGTAGTTCCCTGCCTCACTGGGGCATTAGGTAATATTGCTATATTATATACTGCCCATCAGTGTGTTTGAATCACCCTTCATTTGGCCGACCCCCTTCCCCTTCGTTTATTACCCGTTTGGGTTGACGTCCGCCATCAATATCTCATGTAAGCATCTCCTCTGCGTCGGTTCCTCGTGTAATCTGATCCTGCCTAGATCACAAATACCGTTGCTCGCAGGTTTTCTGCCTGCAAGCAGTTCTGGAGATGTATTCACGCAGGCGTAGCTACTGTCGTGAAAGGAAAAGTAAAAGTAAAAGTAAGGTGCAGGAGAAGCACGAACAAAAAAAAAGCCTCGCACACGGCTCGAACTCACAACCAGAGAGGAAGAGATGACAAAGCAGAACACCGACAACAGCAGTTAACCAATAGACTAACAGAACCACGTCATTGTCGGTCTATATACTGTACATAAGCAGCCGGCAGCAAAGGCGGCAAAGAAACCTTTGCTTCAAAAATCGAGTTCCCAATCGGGACAGGGGCTTATAACTAAATGTGAAAAAACTCCTCCAAATCGGTGTCCTCGTCAAGGCCCGCCGCTTCCAACGCAACCAGTCCCCGTGCGGCATCCACCGCCGGCATATTCCACTTGTGCTCAAAAAAGACCCCAAGCCTGCGGTGCAGGTCCGCTTGTTTGAGGGCGTACCCTCGCAAACCCGCTGCAATCTCGACGAACTCCGTATCCACCCACACCGCCGTGTGCTCCCACCACCAATCCGCCTGCCACTCAAGGTACCCTCAACAGCCGCCGCATCTCCTCCCTCAGAGTCATAACCTCCTCCTCCCACCGTATCTTCCGCGCGCGCGCACGCACCCATTCGATTTGTACCGCTGCAACAGAATTAGTGATTGCGCTAATCTTACGACTGTCCACTCACAATCATGGAGGCGCTCCTCCTCATCGTCAAGTGCCCCCGGCGCTGTCCATATCCAGGACATTACTCACCTCGACTCTCCCGGCGCATTCCTCGGGGCGCGCGCACCACGCCCAGCGCTAATCATCGCCAGCTTTTTGCGGGCCGCAGCATCAGTTTCACCCGCATCGCCGTCGAGCTGGAGAACCTGCGCTCGCAGCTCCCGAAACTGGAAGGCGTCGGCTTCACCTGACAGCTGTATTAGCGCAGTTCGCGCGTTGCGGTACTTCTGCGCGCAAGCCTCGACACGCTCGCCGATCTGGCCAATAAGTGTCCGTGCTTTTGTCGACTGTATCTGGCCCGTGACGTGCTCGTTCCGGAACGCGATGAAGTGACGTTTCGCGTGTAAACGGGCCCACAGCTTGACCAGGGAATTGTTGCATTGGGCGACGCGAAGCTTGGCCTCCATAGCGAGTAGGCCTTTGACACAGCCGCGCAGAGGATCGTTTGAGTCGGCCTTCATTTGGCTCGGCATGAGGAGCTTGATCCTCTCGGCTTTGGGCGGGGTGCGTCGGGGTCTCGTGCGGCCTCCGCCGCCACGAGCGTGGCGGCAGCGCTGGGCATGTAAATTTTCTGCAGGTCCCGGAATTTGCCGATCTTGACGAGGAGTGCATGCTGCCAGTCGTGAAGTTTGCCCTCGCAATCCGCGGTCATGAGAGCCGTTCCACCGAGCTCACCAATGATACGCCTCCTGACGAGTCATGTAAACCAGGGTACAAAGGGAATGGGGATTGACGCACTGTGCCTCCTCTATTCGAAGCCCCGCAATCAAGAACGCAGTCGCTGTGCTGCCCTGTAACGGCGACGTCGCACCCAGCATCACGGCATCCTCGTCCCTCTTCACCTCCAAGCGGACCTCCGCTGCGGTGGGGCAATCTGTCAGTAAGTTAGCACTCGGCCCTGTTCAAGACGGCAGGCTCAACGAACATACCTTTGCGCCGCAGGGTATACTGGTTCTCCTGAGTGGGATCCTCGTGCCATGCAACGACCTTCTTCTTCCACTCACTCCGCATGGAGCGCTCGATTGTGCTCGAGATCTCCTTGAACGCCTCGACCTGCTTATCGCGCTCCGCAATAGCGACAAGCAGCTTTCGCTGCAAGGCGTCTCCTAACCGTCCTTGCCGTCAACGACTGGTACGCGGTAGGTAAATAGCAATAAAAAACTTACCCTGCCCGACATTCTTTGCAAAGTTATGGCTGTCAATCTTGTCCTCGAGCGCGTCCACCCTCTGCCCGCGTCCCGCGTCCTTGGTGTGGTTGGCAGTGGGGTTCAAGACGGACCACACACGCTCGACCCCCTCGCTGTCACTCTTGCTGACACCTGTCTTGTAGCTCAAACTGTTGTCCCTCTGGCAGTCTTTGTTATGGGAGCCCGCGTGCCTCACGGGAAGGGCGCATTGGAGTTCGATTTGGTCGAGCGGCAGCTTTAACGCCTTTGGCATTTTGTCGTGACGCGCGGGGAAATTCTTCTTCCATTCACGCTAATTTATCCTAAAGTTTGGGCGAGGAACTAAATTAGTCCTAAATTAGGAAAGGAGGTTTTTTCCTGATGTCTGCAGGTCACCGATTCCGTTGGGACGGACACATTCGTGACGAGCGCAGACACAGCCGCCGACACCAGAGGAGCGCAGGCTGGTTGTTATGCGTGTGTCCTTTTGAAGGAGAGCGGCAAAAGCAATACAGGTGCTCATCTATTTGGCATTTCAGTGTGTGGATAACAGGACTAAACAACGGTACATACATCTTTCTTGCCGACATATTTCTTCAAGTGCTGGTGGTACCGTTTGGGCTCAACCCAGTAGCTCCAACTGGGGCCTAATGGAGGATCGTCGATTTCGTTGGACCGCATTCTATTCTTTAGTCTGAAGTTGGCGTCAACGGCCAGCAAAAGCATGTATAAGAATCTGAGGCTCGACTGAGCAGATATGCGGTGCACAGGTGGATGGGCTCACCTGAAACGTGGTTCTACATCGCGCCAATTTGCGGGTAGATTTTTCTTGTCCTGCAGGCACGGCCAGCAGTTGACACCCGCCTCACCGGTCTGAGTCGCGTCAATGCCACCAAGCTTATGCGCGCATCCCGCTCGTTGGAGGCGGGACAGAAAGGCCCATTGTCGGGCCATACGTTGGAAGGGTTTGTACCGATCCTATAAAATTATCTTGTAAGATTGAGACGGAAGGTTGTGGAATAGCGTGTACCGGCAGCCAAGTCATCCCCGTCGAGGCCGTGGCGTCGGTGCTTCGTTCCATCGCGCGAACGAAGTCGTGGAGATTCATGTTGCCCACTACGTTGTAGAGTCGAAATGCTGACAGAGTCTTGAACGTCGAGCATGTCACAGGATCGGTAAGTGACACTGGATACCACGCGTGGCGCAACAGCTGATCGACCTTGTCGGCGGCATCGGATCTAGAACAGGCGCAATATCGCATCTGGATTTGGTGGATTGTCGGGGCTTCAATCACGGTCATCTTGTAGACTCTATCGCCAGGGAATCTGCAAGGGAAGCCGCCATGTCCCAGTTGATACACCAGGCCCAGCGCCGCAAGAGAGATGGTGAACCAAAATAAGCCCGTCCATTCCTGACTCAGTCAATAAGGGCTATCGGACTGCGATTTAAGCACTAACCTTGATAACGTGGAGAGGTGCTGTCGTGTGGTGCGACAGGCAGCAGGCCTTGCACTGCAGGAACTTGCCACAGTCCCTGCACTTGATGACGTGAACGGTGGTCGGACTGTCCGCATTATACGCAGATTGGCATTGTGCACACTTCGGATCGTGATAGTCGTTGCCCAGGCCGTGATGTCAGAGGATTTTGTCGGAGAATCTAGATTTCATGGGGCACCAGTATGGCAACAGGGACAGACCAGCATCGAATTGATGATGGTTTGATCGAATCGGTCTCGGCATGTAACAGGGACCCCTGGGACCACGGAACATGATCTCATACGAATTGAAAGCATTGACAGTAGTAGCGTACAAAGCGTACAAGGCAGAAAATAATACAAGGAGTAGATGAATACATGAGTATACATGAGATGAAGTCAAATCAGAATAGCACATGAGATTGAGACAGATTTTCAGCCTACGACATTTTTTTGCCCTTCAAGTTCACTCCAGCCCATGAGTAGGTTACAACACTTGTATCCTTCACACGCACAGTGTTGTTATCCCCAGCAATGAGATCCTCCAGAGTACGAGACACCCTCACAGGTGGCTCACTGATTCGATCACGACAAATTGGACAGTGCAGGTCATAATGCATGGCGCAGCGAATACAAGCATAGCAAAATGTGTGGCGGCACTGTGCCAGTCTGAGAATGCATAAGCTATATCTGGAGAAGGCAGACTGTGAAACATACGAGACTGGGTGTGAGTAGGTATTTTTGCACACTGCGCACAACAGAATCGGATTCGACTGAGGAGGACATATTGGAGGTAACAAGCCATTCATGTATAAATCTTTAGGAGTAAGCATCTTCTTTGAGGTAGAGGTCGAGGGGAATGTCAATGCTACACGCGTCAGCCAATTTCAATCCAACGCACTCTGACACGCACCTTGATTTGTAGGGCTGGTACTAGGGCCGGGACTAATAGCACCATTTGGAGCCTCGTCGTCCTCCAAATCAAACTCCCAAGGCTCATCTCTGGTCCCGGGCCCAACATAAATTGGGGTTTCTTCGCTTCCGGACCCCACCGCAACAAGGCAAGGTTTCCGGTGTCGTTTGTGGTTGGAGCCTTTTGGCTTAGGGTATTGAGGGGCTTTGATAACCCAAAAAAAGCCAGGAGGAGGCAGGCCAGACATGAAGGCGCACACTGTAGGTCCAAGTGTGTCCTTAATTGACGGCGGAGCCGTCGGCCTGCTCGGACCGGCTAAACCGGCCCGGAACCCGAACTCATCCCGGAACCGTACTTAGCAGTAGTGCCACGAGAAGCTGGCTATTCATCATCTACCATACAGGAACCATCCTCCTCAGAATCAACCATGCTCTCCATATCCACCACAGACTCGTTCTCGTCAATATCCATATCCCCAACCGAGTTCTCCTCGGCGCCGATATCCACATCCGAGTCGATGTTGATATCACCGATTTCTGCCCCTTTGACACCCAGGAGCCTCGACGCCTGAGACTTGAGCAGCAGAGCTCCTGCCTTCCCTCCATATCTCTCTTGCAAGCGTTTGCTCTGGATTTTGAATGAAGGCGGCTCGATAGCCAATGCACGTTTCTTGCCCTTTGCTTTGCTTGCCTTTTTCTTTTCCCGAGTCCGAATGGAGATTTCGGACCGTGTTGGTTCTCGACCCAGTTCCTCTCGCAAGTCCTTCCGGACTCGCAATCAAAACTTCTGCTCGGCTTTGACCTGGCTACTCGTACCTTTGCGCATCCCAACGTTCGGATTTCGATGCGCGTCTCTTGCTCTTAACACCAATTCCTGTTGCCGTTCTGTCAGATCTGGATGGTATAGGCAGGGAGCGACGAAGCTGGACTCTCATTAATTCCTCCACTAAAAAAGAAAAGAAAAGAAACATACCTCGAGTAACGATTCACTTTTATCTTGACAGCATGGCCACAGAAGGCTAAAGGCCCTACCGACTCCTTGTTTTCGTATTGCTGAATGTACTCAACCGTACTTCTGTGACGCTCTTCATCAGATGCCCGGGTGAACAAGACTGCATCTGGTGGCGAGTGCTCTGGATTTTTGGTTGTTGTGCTGAAAGGTGCTCGAGTCAAACACCAGATTGACTTCTTCTCCTTGTCCTTGTAGAGATAGGTTGGCATTGGACAACGAACCGGATCTTTGATCAAGCTCCAAGCTGTGCTCGCTGTGAAAGGATCAGCGACCAAAATCTAAGTTTTATAGTTGCACTCACATGTTCTATTATTGATGCCTGCGGAATAAAAACCAGGCCCTTGCAGGTAGCGTACCAGGGGATTGACAGAGCCCCCTCTGATAGCAACCAACTCAGCATGTTCTAAATCGGTAAGCAGCGGGAGGGGTTTCAAACTCAACCGCTCTAACCGAGTCAGTGTATCAGGAAGGTGGTCATAAAAGTAACGGATTTCTTTCAATGCAAGCATCCCTTCATTCTGGGAAACTTCCTCCCAGTCTTCAAAAAGCAGTGGACCCAGGCCATCAAACAGAAGAATTGCCAAGGTAACTTCGCCTGGGTCGAAGAATAACGGCGCTTGAGCCATGTTCGTCCTTTGTTGAACTCTCCCCAAAGAAATTAGCAGCCCCGGCCTCGGCCTCTGCGTGAGTTTTATCGCTCATGGCCTAGGTGTTAATTAGTATATACCCGAGAAGAATAAAATAAAATAAACTCGTACATTGTATGTGTCGATCAAAGCCTTCCGCCTGGAACTGGTTCTTGACTCTAACTTCCCATGAACCCGCAGTTCCCTAGCAAATCTGCTACCTTTCAGTATTTTTTAGCCGACAAGTAAAGATAACTTACCGCACAGTGTCCTCTGTAGTCCGAATTAAAAGATGACTGCCGTCCATTTGGGTATTGTTGTATTTCATGCTTCTGGACAGAAATTTTCTGCGTCCGAGTTTATTAACAATGTACAACAGGACACTGAGAAACCATACTGCGTGTTTAGAGTCTGAGACATTCGAACATATCTCAAGGCCGTGACAACTTGAGCCAGCTTTCTGGGATCTTTCCGAATTTTACCCCATAGCGTTTCAGGTGGTAATCCTGTGACAGACGAGGTCAACTGCCAGAGAACACAAAAAGAGCCGGAATCCTACCTGCCAAATTCAACGTCTCATTTCGCATATACCGACTGATTCCTCGTCCCGGGTGGTTTCCGGCCTCACTCAAGACACTCCCTGCCGATTTTTTGTCGTCTTTTGCTCCCCTCTCCTCCAACCATTTTACTGTGAACTCGGACCAGCCCCAAAAGTCTAGGACAATATCTACCGAACTGTCAGTATAAGTTGTAACGATCAAGTCCGAGGTGAAGCACCTGGGACTCGATTTGTAGCTTTCATGTCGGGTATTGATAGCCAATATACCTGTTCATTTTATCGGTCAGAAAGTTGGATGACAACAACATTAGTTACTGACTCTAGCATTGTTATCCCTCGATAGAAATGCTAACACATGAGTTTTGAACTCGAGTGCAATGACTACTTTGAAACCTCTTTTCTGTTCGAGCGAATTGATATTAATTGCTCTGATATTATATTATGCTCGCTTACTGAATCTGGTGTCCGTGCGACTCCCAACCACTGCTTTGTGGTGTAAATTTGAGGGGTAGTGTGCAGTAGGAGCTCGACCTGGCATATCTTTAGGTTATTATCCACTGTCCAGAACACTACTCGTGACTTACCTCCAGGTAACACGATTTCAAGTTCAAAATCAAATCCCGAGCGTCAAATTCAACTCCTATCCACTCCATACCGGTCTCCTCCATAGCGTCTATACCACTCCACTGCATCAACTCGAGTCAATCAATTTTATGTCGATTGTGATTTCACTTGCAGACTCGTCGTTGAGTATGGGAAAGAGATATGAGGGCCAGAGATATCTGGATGTGTTGACGTCAGTGCTTTTGAGGTCTTTCTTCTTTGCAACTCCAAACTTCGCGAGCTGTGAAGAGATTCCCGCCATAGTTTGTACCCCGCCCTGTAAAAAGCCATCAAGAGATGTCTGTTCTGCCCTTGCTCCACCACGTCCTCCCTTTCCACCGCGTTGTCCCTGTGCTCCCCTTGCGCCGCCTCCGTTTTCTCCCCTCCCGCGAGCGCTGCATCCCCGGATCGATTGCTCAGAGGCAGGCTCTTTAGGTAATGAAGCAGCCAATTGCCGCAATTCACTAATGAGGGGCGGTAAAATATGCTCAACCAAACTCCAGAGATGCCCTAGATTTTGAAGCGACTTTCTCTTGCTCAGTTCGAGGGTCAGTGATCGCAATTCTAAGGCCGCAGTGTTTATCTGCGGAAAGAATGCACAGGTACGAAGAATTCGAGGGAGCAACTGCTTAATTGTCAGTGTCATATTTAACTATCAACGAAAAAGCACTGCCTTTGAAAGCTGTTCCGCTAAACCGAGCTTGAGCTCAGCACATTCGGTGAGAGCTCTCCACACTTCTTCCGGAGCTTGGGCAAGAAGCTTCTTGATACAAGTAGGAGGCTTGTCATCCCACCCTCTCTGTACAATGGTCAGTCTGAAAGAAAGGTAATGAGGCGGAAAAAAAACCTCCAATGCATATAACGTTGCTGGCATTGAACGCAAATTTATTAGCTTAGGACTCTGAAAATATAGCCTCAAAAAATCAATACTTGCGCCCAAAAAAATAATGCCAACCTTTTCGATGAGGTCGGACAGAGATTCATGCAGTTTGGTAGACTGCAAGCAAAGAAAGTCGTAATATTTTGTGCACCTGGCGACCGCAGCCGAGATCTCTTTTTGTGTGCTTCCTTCAAGCACTAGATGTGGATCAGGAACAACCCTGTTAGGGTCTGGATCTCTCCCTCGCCAAGTGGGAGGGCAATATCGTGTGAGGGCGACAGCGAGTTTACATTCGGACGGTAACGACCTATTACAGCTGTTTGCAAAATTGATGACAGTAGAGGCTTTTGGCAAACAATTACAAAGTTTTGATCCGCCCGCTTTGGGGCTGCCTCCCAGTGGTTTTGGGAGATTTTTGGCCTTCCAAAAGGCATTCTTCTAAGCCAAACTCTTGTTTTCCGCGGTGGAATCGGCGGGAATCATCGATTCCATGATCCATTGATCGGCGGCCGCAGCCAAGCCGCAGTACGTACACATCGGCTGCGCATCTTGAAGCCTCTGTCCTTCGACTTGAACACGACGGAAAATCATTGCCAAATTATGGTTGGTCTGACTGTACCACCAGATTCAAGGTGGCGGTGATGAATTTTGGCTTGCCACCAATTTCTCGACATTGAGGATTTTCCGTGATTTTCCGACGGGGTCTAGCGCCCCGAGAAGCTCTGTCTGGTGAGACCCGTGCGTAGTGAGGACTCCTTCTGCCTTGATTGATGAGTACATACTACACAAGTAGTTCCAGAACTGAGCCCCAATGCAAAACTGAATTTTTGGTTCGAATCTGTGTGAAGCGCAACACGTTATCCCCTTTCCTTCTTCTCTTGAGCCAAGTCAAATCCGGAACCCGTTCTAACCTTCATCCAACCCCTACATATTGCCAACCAGAATTGGACAAGTGATTGTAGAGCACAAATTCATTCAAAAACTACGAAGGGGAACATGTCCGTCCATACACCGCCATTCGAAGATTTTGTTTTCCAAATGTTTGCGGTGGATGTTTCCCAAACATTTTGTCAGAATGCGTACAAACGATTGGTCAAACATTTTCTCGAGGTTTCTTGTCAAATGTCTCAGAAACATTGGTTCAATGTCTCTGCAAGATTTCAGAAATGATATCAGAATGTGCGCTCAAATGTCCTCCATATATATTTGGTAAAAACACCCTTATGTCCATGCATGCATCTGAATTGGTCTCAATCTGGTGTCTCCTTCAGGGAACCATTGCTTTATTACACAACAAGGCTCGCCGTCTAGTAAATGAAACCAAAATTGTTCATTGACTGTGCGATGTATTATCTGGCATCGGAGCGGCATCAAAGGAGGTTGATGCACTTTCCTTAATCACTTCAATTGCCGCATACCTCCAGTGGTGATTTGAGCTTCCACACTTTTTTTATTTCGGCAAATAACTTGGAGATCACATCAGTGGTCCGTGCGCATTGTTTGTTCGTGCTACATTGTCACGTGCATGTTGGCTTCCGTTCTCTCTCCTGCCACGTCGTACTCTATCCCACCCCCTCCTTTGCAGCCATTGCTGCTCAGTGCTCAGTGCTCAGTGCTCTGCCGATGCAGCTGAGGACCAAACTCACAACAGGATGGTGGATGACCAGCCCGAGCACGCCACAGACGACCTTCCAACGCGGCGCAGGGGACCCACCTCCAGGCAGCATCGGGGAAGATGAGTGGAGAGAGCTGCGCCGATGTCGAAGGTGGATTACGTGCCATTACCCCCTGACTTCTTCTTCGCAAGTGCGACGGCTGACCGGTCTATTGGGTTGGGACTCAACATGATACAACAAATAGTCGGCTCAAGCTGATTCAAGTCTGGCAAATTTCTTCCAGTCTCTGTGCCAAGACCATTCAAAGCTGTCTCTCATCAAGCTTCAAGCTGTCTCAATCGTCCAATCCTTCCTTCAAGTTTCTCTCCTCTGTCGAGCAGTCAAGCCATCAAAGCCCCGTCGTCCTCAATAGCTGATTCTTCTCAGGTCCTCAAGAACCTCCAAAAACTATTCCTCACATGCTGCCCGCCACAACAGGCTGTGTTCTCCCATGGCGCGATCCGGGCTACTATGTAATTTCCCCTCGACATCGCCGCGAACATATGGCGAAGACGTGGTGCCCGGTAGGAGTACATCCTCGTAGCGTAGTGTGATATAATGTGGCGCGTAGTACTATATATATCCCGCTTTAATTTTTGACCCAATAACAAGTACGAAGGAAAAGAAAAAAAGACTAGGCTGGGGTTGGTGAATGTTCAGAAAATGTTTTCTCAAGGTTGGTAAAGATGTTTAGAAAACCCTGTGTTGCAGAACCATTGAGGAATTGACATTTTTTACATTTGAGAATGTTTGCGGATATATTTGGCGATGATCAAACTCGGGTCTCTAAACATGTTGCCCTCAACATTTTAACAAGGTTTCAACCAAACGGCGGTGTAGTGACGAGTACAGACCGGGAGAGAGGGAGAACACGACATGGGAGAGGGTGTGATACGTGATGCAGGAGAGAGAAGGCGCGGCGCGGCGCGGGGGCCGGAAACACACTCCGACCGTGCAAGCATAACACTCACACCCACGGCACTGCACACCGTTCCACACACGCGCTCGGCATGTGCAAGTGCGTCGTAGAGTTCGCGCTGGGTGGACGCGGGTGCGTGAGGGTGCACACCATCGAGGCAAAGCTGATTCTGCGAAATATGTGTCGCCTGTGAGTGATTTGGTGGTGACGTTATTGTGAGATGCCATCTGCCTCGTCGACGCCCTCCCGGAGTTCTTCGTTCCCTGGTGGGCGGGTGTACCCGCCGGCCCGCCTTCCCACATCCTTGTCGGGCTGATTTGAATTCTGAATTTCCACCGATAATATCGGCATCGCGGCGGGGGCAGTTTACATTACCCAGAAGTGTGCACGCATCCGCGACAGTGCCGCAGTTCGAGTGGATTCAGATGGGCAAGGTGTGTATTAGGTGCTGAAAAGAGTCTATGCTCGAAGAGTTCAAGATGTATTACAAGAGAGAAAACAACGCAATGATACGCACCTCGGGGCAAGCCTTCCTGCCTGAGTGCGCCGTGCCCCACATTCGATTTACCTGCTCGTAGTAATTCCTCTGAACGGAAAGGCGGACGCCATCAATGTGTGGTATTGTTTGTCGACACCTTCCCGCGCGCTTTCTCGTCCTCGACGTCATCCGCGGTCATGTCTCGCTGGCCGCACATATAAGAGCCTCGTCACTGCCAAGATGAACTCAGTACTGCTCTTCAAGGAGGCAACCTTGCCCGAAACTCGACGAAACCAGCCATTTTTCTTAGTCGACTGCTTTTTCTAATTCAACGATGGCGACCCTCCACGCTGACCCCACGAACCTCGTCCCCACCATATCCTCTGGCACCCTCCCGGACACACCCGCTGACGAATGGGCCGACAGCATGAACGAATTCATCGGCACACACGTTACGCGGACGCCCGTTGGCACGCCAGGCCCAGCAGTCCCCGGCGCGTTCCCAGCGCACCTCGAGCCCGATTCAAGTCCCTCGGATGGCTCACCGGGCAGCGGAATTACCGCTGCTAGAGCACAGGAGCACGCGAGTGGGCTCCTCGCCAGCGCGCAGGCGTATCTCCCCTCGCTCGAGACGGCGAAGGCGTATCTTCCGCCGGGTGTCGCCGCATACCTGCGTGAGTCTCCAAGCTTCGTATCGATGTATGCTCATCTGCTTGCGTTTAGCCTCGACAGGCTCCGAATCTTCCCTCCCCGCACTGCCTCCATCCACCTCGTCTGTCGACGTCGGGCACGGCGCAAGTGTACCCTACACCGAATCCGCCCCCGAGCCTTACCGCCAAGATACCACCAGCAGTAGCACCGTCGATGTGGGGCACGGCGCCACGGTACCCTACACGGAGTCCGCCCCCGAGCCCTATTCCCAAGCCCGCAAATCCCCGACGCCGACGCGCGACTCGACCGCCCTCAGCACGACCGCGCACACGGGCCACGCCGCGTCCCCCAACGGCGTCCCGCCGCCCGCGCCCGCCTCGGGGCTGCTCCCCTCGCACCCCGCCGCGCCCAGTGGCCCACTCGACACACCCACACCCCCGCTCGTCCACACCCCCGGCGCGCTCCCTGCGCCCCCCTCCTCCTTCTCCGCGTCCTCCTCCTCTTCGGCGTCCGGCGCGGGCCTCACCGCGTCCCCCTTATCCGGCGCCGTGGGCGTCTCCGCCGGCCCCGCGCGCCCGACGCCGACGCCGCACCTCCTCCCGTCGCACCCCGCCGCGGGCCCCGCGCCGCACGTGCACGCCTACCCCACGCACACGCCCGCGCTCGCGGTGCACCCGACGTCGCATGCCGTGCCGCTGCCGGCCTCGTCCACATCAGGTGGGAGAAGCACGGTGAGCACGCCGGGCGGGGCGAGCGGGTACACCGCGTCGAGCGAGAGCGGGCTCCCCACGCCCACGCCCTCCTCTGCCTCTCTCGCCCCTTCGTCCACTCCCCCTGCCCCGCCGCCCAAGGAGACGTCGACGTTCCCGCCCTTCGTGGGCGCCATCGGGCCCGGGCTCGGGCTCGGGGCCACGCCCGCGGGGGGTGCGGGTGCGCACGTGGGAGTGGGAGGGGGAGCGGCGCTCAACTCGGCGCGCCTCGCGGACACGGTGCCGACGGGGGATTTTGATTCCTCTCCGCACCACCCCGCGCACGATTCCTCCGCGGCGGCGCATGGGCACGGGCTGGCGGAGACGCACGTGCTGCCGACGGGGGACCCGCCTTCGACCGAGTATAACACCACCGCGGCTACGCCTGACGCAGACGATGCGAGTGGGAGTGGGAGCGGGAGTGGGAGCGGGAGCGGGAACGAGGGGAAGGGGGGTGAAAAGAAGGGAAGCAAGGGGAAGGGGAGGAAGGGCAAGCTGCTGCAGCGGCTGAAGGAGAAGATGCATGTCGCGTGATGGTCTGTGTCGTGTGCGACTTGCGTACTTGTGTATTGTGTATCGTGTACGACTCGTGTACGACTTGGGTAGTTGTGTACTGGGGTTGACGTTGTGTATCGTTTTCGTACCATATCGTATCGTATTTTCGGTGTAATTGTGTAATACAAAAACCTCGCATTAAACAATTCCTGCTGTTCCTGCGTGCGCCAGCCAGCCAGCTTGCGATCGAGGTGCCAACCCAACCCAAACTCGAGAAGAGAACGAGGAGGCGGTTGGTAGGTATGGTAGGTAGGTATGGTACTTACTGTAACTTGAACCCCTACTTATGAGCGACTCGGCGAAGGCGATAATAAAAAGCTTCTCGATTGTAAATTTGTAGTTCAACATGAGCGCGGGTGTAAGTAGTAAAAGCTTCTCAAATCAAGTTGTAATTCAAGTTCTTCCCGCTGCGAACTCGAGATGCCAGACCGAAACTCGATCGCGAGAGAGAAAATTGAGAGAGAAAAAAAGCAAAAGCAAACCTTCTGAAAAACAAAAAAGCGGCATAGATAATAACTTATTCGAACGCTGGGAGTCGAACCCATGGCCAGACTTGCCCGCTGCCGCATATCACACGCGCAAAGACGGGGGGCTGTGTTGTGCAGTGCACGACGGTCGAGTTGTCAGGATGCATGGTAAGGCTGCCAGATACTACGTGGGTTGGTTACTAAAGTTATGTTTCTTCGATGAGGCGGTTTAAAATTTTTCGGGCATCGTAAGTGCTTGTTCGAAATAAATAGTAACTAATTCGGTATTCGGTATTCGGTGTATCCTCGCTCAGCCCTGAGGAGGAGCAGATAAGAACTTGAAGAGAAGACGAACGGATTAATTTATCAATGGCCCCGCGGAGTACGGCTGCCAGTGGCTGCATTCAATTCGAACAGCGTCCGAGTCGTTCTGGTTCAACTTGAAGTTCTCAGGCAGACCATGGACTCGGAGGCGGCAAATCTCTGTATCGCATCTTCGCTTCTCGATTGTATTTCTTCCCGTTCGCGCTCAGGCTGCGAGATGCCGGACCGAAACTCGAGAGCAAAAAAAAAAACCCTTTCGAAAACAAAACAAAACGCGGGATAGCCATCACCGAATTCGAACGCTGGGAGTCGAACCCAGACTTGTCCGCATATCCACATTAAGGAAGGACAATGTGCAGCGGGTGCGCCCTGCAAGACGGTCAGTATGCATGGTAAGGCTGCCAGATACCAACTTGAAGTGTTTCTTCAAGAGGCTTGATGAGGCGGTTTAAAATTTTTCGGGCATCGTAACTGTAAGTGCATGTTCGAAATAATCAACTAATTCGGTAGGTATGTCCTCGCTCCCCGAGGACGAACAGTAGATAAGAAGAGAAGAGAAGACGAACAGATTAATTTATTATTGCTGTTTGCAAAATAGTTGGCCACACTGCCTTTTTCGGCAAACCACTGGTTTTGAGTCATCAAAAGTATTTTCGCTGTAGCTCGTCCATTTACATAGCTATCGACACCAAATAAAGTGCTTTCCTCATCTAAACAGTCGCGCGCAGATGCTCAGCGCAAAATTGGGACGATTCGACGGTAGAAAAAAAGAGTTTCGAGAAACAAGCATCTCCCGACAACTTTGCGCATAGCTCGACCACGACAGCAGATATGGACGCAACGAAAACACGCACACGTTCCCTAACGTCCTGTGAACCTCTCTACATTGCCGCTTTGCCCCGGGAATTCGTGTCGACCTCGTTGGTGCCGTCGGAGTTGATGCCGCAAAAATGACAAGACGCACATCGTAACTACTCACCATGGGAGTCGGCAAAAGGCCCAGAAATCCTCCTCCTCGAATTTTAATCATGCCGAGTCGACTTTTACGTCCGAAGTTTCACGCCAACGTTCGAAGATTCGGCGCTGTTGTCGAGGACGGAAGTCCGACTGACATCCATGGAGATTTGAATTTCCTCTGGAGATTGGTGGAAAGCCAGCATTCATACAACGTTCAGCATGTATATTCAAACCTAACCTAACCTATATAGGGCGTGGCAGACGAGAGGGAACAAGCATCACTTTTGGCTGTCACACGGTGACCGGACGCGGATGGCGACGACGATGGCTGGTCCTCTTTTTTTGGTCAAATGACTGACACAGGGGGCTTTTGAGGATGAATGTGTACCTCCCCGTCCCTTACCGCTTGTCGACAACTGCCCCCGTTGTTGAGTTATTCGCTTTTTGTTGTAAAGTACCTGAATTTTGGCAATAACATTCATTTCAAGGCAAGCTGTTCTAATTTTGTGCTAGGGAGGTGCGGACAGGCGATGCGAGTTGGAAAATGTACAGAAACTTGTAGATATATGGTGCATTTGTCGAGATATCGGCGTTACGAGTTTTCCGACTCAAATGTTGATGTTTCTTAAAAAGGCAATCTGGCCAACTATTTTGCAAACAGCAATAATGGCCCCGCGGAGCACGGCTGCCAGTGGTTGCATTCAATTCGAACTGCGGTTCAACTTGAAGTTCTCAGGCTGGCCATGGATCGGAGAGAAATACCGGTGTGTATCGCATCTTCGCTTCTCGATTATATTTCTTCCCGTTCGCGCTCAGGCTGCGAGATGCCGAGCGAAACTCGAGAGAGAGAAAAGCAAAACAAAAGTAAAACTTTTAAAACAAAAAGTATGATACAGTATATCCATCCCCAAATTCGAACCCTGGGAGTCGAACCCAGACTTGTCCGCATATCCACATCAAGGAAGGACAATGTGCAGCGGGTGCGCCCTGCACGACGGTCGAGTTGTCAGTATGCATGGTAAGGCTGCCGGATACCAACTTGAAGTGAGTTATGTTTCTAGATCTTTGCTGAGGCGAGTTTAAATTTTTCTGACATTGGAGGTGCTTGCTCGAAATAACCAACTAATTCGGTAGGTGTATCCTCGCTCCCCGCGGGGGGAGCAGATAAGAAGAGAAGAGAAGACGAACGGATTGATTTATTAATGTCCCCGCGGAGCACGGCTGCCAGTATCCAATTCGAACTGCGGTTCAAGTTCTCAGGCTGACCATGGCAAATCCGTGTATCGCATCTTCGGTGCAATAAAAGCTTCTCAATTGTATTTCCCCCCGTTCGCGCTGTGAGATGCGGAGCGAAACTCGAGAAGAAGAAAAAATTGCTTCATAGTTGTAGAACGTGTTGGACTTCGAGTTCGGGCTTGCAAATGAACTTAGCAGCTGAGATATCAGAGATAGATGGGGGTGCAAACAGGACAGCGGTGGGAATTCAACGGGTGCAGTATTGCTTCAATAGACGCTGTCGCTGTCGTACACAGCTCAACGAAGCACAAATTGACATTGCTGGGCCGGAGGAAGCAGCCGTGCCTTTCGGCTTGTTGTGGCGTCTCCCATGACATTCCAACTGCCAGATGGAACAATCCATGATAGTCACTGCCTCGTGCTTGGAAAAATTGTCGCATCGCAGCCAGACAGTTCCTGGAATAAAGGCCGCCCTGAGGGTACCTTAACAGCTTTGTAATTAGCCTCATTTCTTTCAAAGAATTTCTGACCGGCTACAACGCGCCGGCCTACGAACCGATATACAGCACATAAGTATTCTAGGACCGGTACATGCGGCTCCTTTACGTTGTCGACCACATTTGCTCCGGCCATCGGAGATTGAGTTAGGGCATGATGCTCATCAGTCACTACGAAAACTATATATCACCGTTTTCCTCCCACCTACACACACACTTCCTACCCCGCACCATGAGTGACCAGACCGCTCCACGTCCCCGCAGGCAGCTTCCGAAGGTCAAGTTTCGAGTCCTCATCGCTGGGCGAGCAAATGCCGGGAAGACCACCATTCTGCAGCGAGTGTGCGACACGACAGAGAGTCCAGAGACATACAGAATGGTGGATGGTGAACGCACAAAGGTCGAGTCAAAGAACTCACGCGCACCATTGCACATTGTACTAATGGGCCAGCAGATTCAACTCATTCCAACATCAGATGTGCGCTGTGGTACTGGGACCTTCATGGCCTGTAGTTAATGTGTATTCTTTTTAGCGCGGAGAGCACGACATTACAGACGAACTCGAGTTCTCAAATCACGACGGATATGTATTCCATGATTCATGTGGACTGGAAAACGGGAGCACAAAGGAGCTGAAGACTCTTCAAGAATTTATTCGTAAACATGCAGAGCAGAAGAGACTTGTTGAGCAACTGCATGTCATTTGGTATGTAGCACCCTTTTTCTTGAGACTAGGGGTTATGTTTATTTTCAGGTACTGCATACCAATGGACGATCATCGTCCCGGCTTAAATGTCGATCCACTCCACGCACTTCAGGTCGATAAGAATGGTATACTACTGGCCAACCATCACTCTGCTCTAATTGTTTGCACAGTTCCTGTGATCGCCGTATTCACAAAGTTGGATGCATTTAGGCGAAACATACTTATGGACTTGGAGGACGATGAGCAGGCGGGTGATGATGTGGACAGGCTGACCGACCAGAGATGCGAGGAGATCTTCAAGAGAGAATGCTTGGACAAGATTGGGGACACAACTCCATTTGTGCTTCTGGAAGGTCAATTATCACGTGGCTGATGAGCGTTTTTATGCCTGATTTCTTATTTTTGGAATAGGGATGAATGATCCTGCTGCACATTGTGATGAGCTTATCCGAACTACGGCGGAGGCTCTGAATAGCGGCACAGTAACTCTAATGCTTTTGGCAGTACAGACGAAGAATCTCGAGCTATCTGTTCAACGTGCAGTACAGAAAAGTCTCAAAGTGTTCAATGTGGTATGTGTCATAGAACTATGCTCAGCTGCCATTCAGAACATATCACACATAGGAACCACCAGTATTGATGAAAGGTCGGAAATTTGGGGCCTTTGCAAGTCAACAGATCTCACACTATGTTGACATGTTTCTTCCCATGTAGGTGGATTTATGAAGAAAATTAAAAAGTCTGTCACCAAGGCCTTAGCACGGAGGCCATCCAAAAGCCTGAAGGTGGAGGATGTGGTCAAGGAATGCTTACAAGCATTTCCATGGTTATGGGCAAGTGTTAACATGATGATGTTGCATGTTTGAACTGATAAGAAAGTTTGGTGTGCATAATCAGTGGGTGAGTCCGACCTGATGTGCTCCCCATTGCACTGTTGCTGACTGTGATGTGCTGTGCACCATCAGCTGGTGTGTCCAATCCAACACCTGCTCCATTGCACTGCGCTGACTGTGATGCGCTGTATGCGTGATCAGGATGTGAGTCTGATTCAACACTCACTCAATTGCACTGCGGCTGACTGCAATGTGCTGTGTGCGCAATCAGGATGTGAGTCTAACCCAACACCTGCTCCATTGCACTGCTGCTGACTGTGATGCGCTGTGTGCCCGATCAGCTGGTGCGTCCGACCCAACACCTGCTCCATTGAACTTTCACTGACTGTGATGTGCTGTGTGCCTGATCAGGATGTGAGTCTAACCCAACACCTGCTCCATTGCACTTTCACTGACTGTGATGCGCTGTGTGCCTGATCAGGATGTGAGTCTAACCCAACACCTGCTCCATTGCACTTTCACTGACTGTGATGCGCTGCGTGCCCAATCAGCTGGTGAGTCGGACCCAACACCTGCTCTATTCCACTGCCACTGACTGTGATGCACTGTGTGCATGATCAGCTGGTGAGTCTGACCCAACACCTGCTTCATTGCACCGCCACTGACTAGGATGCGCTGTGTGCATGATCAGGAGGTGAGTCTGACCCAACACCCGCTCCATTGCACTGCCGCTGACTGTGATGCACCATGTGCGCCATTAGAAAGTGAGTCCTGCCTGATACCCTCTCCATTGCACTGCCACTGACTGTGATGTGCCGTGTGCACAATCAGTCGGTGAGTCCGACCTGATGTGCCCCCATTGCACCGCCACTGACTGTGATGCGTCGCGTGCCCAATCAGCTGGTGAGTCTGACCCAGCACCTGCTTCATTGCACTGCCACTGACTGTGATGCGCTGTGTGCATGATCAGGATGTGAGTGGGACCCAACACCCCCTCCATTACACTGCCACTGACTGTGATGCACCGTGTGCCCGATCAGGTGGTGAGTCCGACCCAACACCCACTCCATTGCACGGCCACTGACTGTGATGCGCTGTGTGCACAATCAGTATGTGAGTCCAACCCAACACCCGCTCCATTGCACTGCCACTGACTGTGATGTGCCGTGTGCACAATCAGTCGGTGAGTCCGACCTGATGTGCCCCCATTGCACCGCCACTGACTGTGATGCGTCGCGTGCCCAATCAGGATGTGAGTTGGACCCAACACCTGCTCCATTGCACTTTCACTGAGTGTGATGCGCCGTGGGCCTGATCAGGATGTGAGTCTAACCCAACACCTGCTCCATCGCACTTTCACTGACTGTGATGCACTGTGCCCAATCAGCTGGTGAGTCTGACCCAACACATGCTTCATTGCACTGCCACTGACTGTGATGCGCTGTGTGCATGATCAGGATGTGAGTGGGACCCAACACCCCCTCCATTACACTGCCACTGACTGTGATGCACCGTGTGCACAATCAGCGTGTGAGTCAGACCTAACACCCGCTCCATTGCACTGCTACTGACTGTGATGCGCTGTGTATGTGATCAGACTGTGAGTCTAACCCAACACCCCATCCATTCCCCTGCCGCCGACTGTGATGCATTGTTTGTGTGATCAGGCTGTGAGTCTGACCCAAGACCTGCTCTATTGCACCGCCACTGACTGTGATGCACTGTGTGCATGATCAGGCTGTGAGTCTGCCCCAAGACCTGCTCCATTGCACCACTACTAACTGTGATGTGCTGTGTGCGTGACCAGGATGTGAGTAACCCAACACCTGCTCCATTGCACCGTCGCTGACTGTGATGCGCTGTTTGCCTGATCAGCTGGTGAGTCGGACTCAACACACGCTCCATTGCACCGCTGCTGACTGTCATCCGCTGTGTGTGTGATCAGGATGTGAGTCGGACCCAACACCCACTCTTTTGCACCGCTGCTGACTGTGATGCGCTGTGTGCGTGATCAGAATGTGAGTCTGACTCAACACCCGCTCCATTGCACTGCCACTAACTGTGATGCGCGGTGTGTGTGATCAGGATGTGAGTCCGACCTAATACCCACTCTATTGCACTGCTACTGACTGATGCACTGTGTGCGATCAGGATGTGAGTCCGACCTAACACCTGCTCCGTTGCACTGGCACTGACTGATGCACCGTGTGCCCGATCAGCTGGTGAGTCTGACCCAGCACCTGCTCTATTGCACTCCCACTGACTGTGATGCGCTGTCTGCCTGATCAGCGGGTGAGTCCTACCCAAGCTCCATTCCACTCCCACTGACTGTAATGTGCTGTGTGCGCGATCAGACTGTGAGTCGGACCCAACACCCGCTCCATTGCACCACTGCTGACTGTGATGCGCTGTGTGCCTGATCAGGTGGTGAGTCCAACCCAACACCCGCTCCATTGAACTTTCACTGACTGTGATGTGCTGTGTGCCTGATCAGGATGTGAGTCTAACCCAACACCTGCTCCATTGCACTTTCACTGACTGTGATGCGCTGTGTGCCTGATCAGGATGTGAGTCTAACCCAACACCTGCTCCATTGCACTTTCACTGACTGTGATGCGCTGCGTGCCCAATCAGCTGGTGAGTCGAACCCAACACCTGCTCTATTCCACTGCCACTGACTGTGATGCACTGTGTGCGTGATCAGCTGGTGAGTCTTACCCAACACCTGCTTCATTGCACCGCCACTGACTGTGATGCGCTGTGTGCCCAATCAGCTGGTGAGTCCAACCCAACACCCTCTTCACTGCACCACCACTGACTGTGATGTGCTGTGTGCGCCATCAGCGTGTGAGTCCAACCCGACACCCTCTTCACTGCACCGCTACTGATGGCAATGTGCTCTGTGACATCAGTTTGTAAGTCTGCCACAACATCTTCCTCACCCACTATTTGCCCTCCACGCCTTCAACCTGTCATTGTCTAGCGGCCCCTATGTGTTTCCTTGCTCATATTTGCTGAAAATGTGAGCCAGCTGCCCTGCTTATATGGCTTCTTGTCTTTACCTTATCAAGCTTCAAAATCATGCGGGTCAGGATCACAATTCACAGTGCTTCCTTATCATTGGTGCTGTCCCCACTTCCTTCTACTCTATCTCAACTTTACCTTGCCCTCACAGCTTTAATCGCTGTGGTACGCTATGCCACCATCACTTTCATCAATATGCAAATCTCTGCGGATGATGCACTGAATGAGGCTTATCGGCAAGCACCCAAGGTGCTGCCAAAGCTCTCGGAATGGATCGCTTCCTCAACAGCCCAGGCTGATGATATTGTCGCATTCATCAATTCCATGCCGTGGTAGGTTTTCTTTGCTTTTCATCCTTCAATGAAGCCCTAGTTGAACTCTGGTCCCTAGGGATATGAACATCCTG
The DNA here is from genome assembly GCA_029233265.1 of Mycena alexandri. Taxonomy (NCBI): domain Eukaryota; kingdom Fungi; phylum Basidiomycota; class Agaricomycetes; order Agaricales; family Mycenaceae; genus Mycena; species Mycena alexandri. The sequence continues at coordinate 225,362 of JARJCM010000132.1, read as the reverse complement.
CACGGACTATCAAGTTGAAGCAAAGATGGATTGGGAAGTGGTGTCCTTGTAACCGGGTTTTGGAATACCATGCTGTGCTTCAGTTTACTGCATGCAAAAGTAAAGTGATGGGATTCTCAGACAACATATTCCAGTGCCATCAGGGTCAATTTCACCTGATATTGAAAGGTTTAGGTCGCAAAGGTTCATGACTAGCCCCTCAAGATCTGCTTCATTTGGGCAATTAAGATACACAGACAGGTGACACATTCAAGGTAGCCTACCTAGAGAAGCTCGCCAATTGATACTCCCTTCCCGGAGTTGAACTCGTGTAAATTGAACCAAATTTCCCACTCTGGACTTGGTGCTTTTCAGGACCCCATAATCTGGGCAGTGGAGTCCCGTGAACCACACGTGGGACATGAGAAGAGAGTGTGGCTATTTTCTCCTTGAGAAAGCAGTGGACACGAACAAAACATGCACCGGCATCCATGACCACCCATCAGCATGAATGGTCATGGACTCCATGCATGACCATGTGACTTGTCCCAATAACACCCGTCATATATGCTACCACATGAACAGCCAGATATACATAGATCAAGTATCAAAGATATATGTACTCAGGATGATGTGAATGTCTATGTACTGACAAACGCACCGCAAGCAAAAAGACAGACTAAACCGCCGCATATTTGCATGCCGGGAGTTGGACTCGGACCTCCTGTCATAGGTAGTCCCAGAGACAAACAGTAGCTTCTGCAGGTGTGCACCGCACACCACGTTCAATTCCTCTGTTGTGGTTAGGTGAGTGATAATTGTGGCACACGGTGAACCCAGTCTTGGACACCATTACCCACGGAAAGGCCATGGGTTGAGGTTTTCAAGGCTTCGTGGAGGGTACCTACTAAACCAATATAGGGTTGAACGGAGCAGCATCTGAGGCTACAAGGCATATGCATTTTATTGCACAAACGGAATAATAACAATAAAATATTCCAACCCGGGCAAACGGGACACAAGAAAAAGAAAGACCGAAAGCAGTGAGATATTCGAACGCTGGGAGTCAAACCTGGACCTCCTGCCCTAATCATGCTAGAAGCACCTCTAATCTCTGCAGGCATGCACCGCGCACCACATTCAATGTACTCGCTCTGATATACCCTGGATTAAGTGCTGACGTCTCAAACAGTTGAGGTTGGAGGTCGGCAGCATCACAGTTGGGTGGAAGAGATGAACCAATGGAGATGGGGTTCATGAGTCTGTGTGTTACTGGCTATAGATACGGCATGAGAGATGAACGGGCCTCCTCAAACAAAAGAAAAAAAGCAACGAAAGCCGCGAGCTCAGACATTTGAACACCGGGAGTCGAACCCAGACCTCCTGTAGTACACCACCAAATTTCTGAGACGTGTCAGCGACGTGGAAGTCACATCACCCTCGGGTTCAGAGCTCACACAAGTGTGACGTGAGGTTCACATTGTTGCCAGATTTGAACAGGAATCATCTCACCGTGTTGCCATTGTATCTGCCGTACACATGTCAAGCCACGCGCCGTGGCCATCACTCATTGTCTCAAATATATGTGGTGTCCCTATTGTTCTCTAGCTGGCCAAGGAGCTTGCTAGCTTATGATATCACAGACAGTGAATGCAGAAAAAGGGGCATTTATTCATTGACATACAGACTACGGACATCCGGAGAGTAAAATGTGGGAAATGTTACAATCCCCACCGCGAGCGGGAGGATTCAACAAGTGGGCGCCTAGATAGAGGGCCAGTCCAACCCACTCTAAACTTGAAGCTGACTAGAGGAAGGGCCGAATATGTGAGGAAAAATATTTGACCATGGGGTGTCCGTGCCAGGAGAGGAACGACCCAGATATGCTCCAAGCTAGATCTTGCGAGCCGATTCATGGTCCCCAGTTCGATCAAATTGCGGATAGCTTGGAGCTTGAGACGTTTGGAGTTGAGGTAGTTTGAGGCTTGATTATCAGTCTCAGAATTTAGGAGTGTGCCACCGGGCACAGGTGCATCTTGAGTTAGGACCTTGGTAAGCTGAAAGAACACTTGCGATGTGGGGGACCGGGTGCAGGAAGGCACAGGGAAAGAGTATAGTTGCGGACAAAGGGGAGCTGGCGAGATCTATGGTGCAGTGGCACACGACGGGGAAGGCGCCAGCAAGGGCGAGGCAGGTGGCGCACAGGCCAAAAACACCAGGAAAGACACCGGGAGCAACAACGGCGCTGTGACCAGGTCAAAGAAAGCCATGTGGGTGCTGAGCTTGACGATGGCCGAAAAGGCGGCGCGGTAGCCAACATGTTAAGGGTGGAGGTGGCAGCACTATTCATTGGAATGAAGTTGAGAATGGGAACTGTTGAGGTGCTAGAGAGTGGCATGAAGGGACGAGGGAGGAAGTGGGAAATGGAAGAAAGACGAGCAACCAATGTTTGTTTGGTCGTCAAACAATCACGCAATCCGCATGTGCAAGCGGACTTGTCATTGTCCGAAAAGTTGTCCGCAAAGCTGCCCGTCCTTGAATGTGCTCTTCAAGAATTCTTGACAAAAACATGGACTCCAACACCGTGGCCGACTGCGAGCCTCTGCGGGCAGCTAAAGAAAATTTTCCACACCACTCGACGCCGCTGATGCTATTGATTGTCGGCCCACAGTTACCGAGAACTACCCAGGGTATTGAATGGAGTTCAGCAGGAGGAGGAGTTGCCCTCGACGTGGGGAGTGAGCTGGCAATGGGCAAGAAACCAGCTCATTGACATGTGGCACTGTTCACGTCAATCCGAGCTCAATACCACATTGGGAAAACGTGTGAGAATTGGCGAAAGAGACGTGATTTCAACAGCTCAATTATGAATGGCCACAAAATGGTGGTGTAGTCTTATTGGATCTAGAAGCTGAGCTAAGTTTTGCAGGCGTGCACCACACTGTGAGGCTTGTGTTTGCGCTGCACTACTCACACCGCCTCATGGCTTACCTGGACGACACGTTGAAACGGTGCACTCGGGTGCAGCCGTGAAATCAATCGACTGGCGGTCAGACCGGTGCAGCGAGCTATGAACTCAACTAACACCAACCAAAAACCAACCAAATCTAACTAATCTCACAAACTCCAATAACCGAAGCTAATCGTGTGTGTGAGTTCGGGGTAGTGGGACAGGCGTCTCGTCCCTCAGGAGTGTTGCTTTCTCAAGTGTTTTCAACAAGTGGACCGCAGACAAGGTTTTATTGAGCGCAAGTTCAATTGGGTTTCAATTCAATTCAATTCAATATCTCTATCTGAAGTCGCGGCCCCCGTAGGAAAGTTTGTATGGTTTGAGAGTACTCGACTCGAGTACAAAATATGGAGATTGTGTACTTGCAACGCTACAGTGACCACTCTTGCCACAGAGTAGCCACGGTAGACCGAAAGGTCGAGCTTTCCTTTATTTCCCAACTATTGCCAGAGCAAAGCTCGATAGCGGCGGCAGAGAGCAAAGCTCAATCAGCGGCTAGTGGATGGAACGTACACACTCGTCAAGGCTTTCCTTTATTCCCACTGACGGTACTCTGTAGCGGCGGGGAGACAAATCCCGTTGGCTAGTTTCCGGTCGGCAACGACGGCTTCTAAGGGCTAGCGGCTGGCTAGGCGGCTGTGCTCAGGCGGCGGTCGCGCGGAGACGTACACACCTCTATCCTATCTTATTGCTTTCCAACAAAATCTAATTTTATATCTTATCTTTCCTCTGAGGTACTAACGGCTGGGGGCCGGATTCACTAGGGTACATTGGTGTAACTCTACTGTATTTATACAAACTGCATAGGCTAAAAGGAAATATTCGGAATGAGTTCGGAATGGCGTGATAGGTCGTGATTGATGAGCCATGTGGGTTGGTGGTTAGCGGTCCAATAGCGGTTGGAGTATTCCTAACCGTGGGTAGTTTTGGTTGCCAACCGCTGGCCCGTGAATATCATATCATGGTCTGGGCCCGGTGACCCCGAAAGTTAGCGGTTACTTGTGATCCTGTTCAGCTGCTGACCGCTGGCAGTCCCTACCGTTGGCCATTAACCAATGTCTTTTATATAGCTTTTTATCTCGAGAGGACTCTGTTGGGTGGCTTACCGCTGGTCCAGGACCGACAGCAGACCATCTTCAGAGAAGGTTTATCTCCGGCTGGAACATCCGACCGTTAGCCTTCCGCCGTTTCCGGTTGGCATGGTTAGCCATCAGGTGATCTCCCATCAACGGTTAGATCAACACGTATCGTAGGAGGGAGTCTGACCGTATGAGGTTCTCTACTGTAGAGTCTCATTCTCTTGCATCTTGTCTATTTAAAGCCCTACCGTTGGATTGCTCCAACGGTAGAGGCTTTTTCCTGCACTCTTACCATGGGCGGGTCCTTACCGTTGAGTTGCACAGCCACAGCTAACCGTTGGGCCAGTAGGCTATAAATAGACCAACTGGCGGCTGGCTCTAAGGTGGTCCAACCGTAAGAGGTTCGGCCCGTAGGACTTCTGTTATCTTATTCCTGCTCAAAAACTAGTCTTCCCGTTGAAACAGTCCAGCGGGAAGAAGACTTTTCTTTCTGAGTTCATCCCGTAGGCTGGCTGCTACCGCCCGAATTGCACAGCCACCAACGGTCAGCCGGTAGACCAGATTTCTATAAATAGTCTGGCCAGCTGCCGGTGCTTCCGGCTCGAACTTGTCAATGTTGGCTTCCGGCTGGAGGTCTTCCAGCCGTACGGTAAGAGTTCAAAGAACAACTCCTTTATCATTCATGAGGCTACCGCTTGTAGCGCTCAGCCGCTAAGACCATAGTAGTTCCTCTTGTTCACCTCGGTACTCAAAGAGTCTGACAGTAAGCCAACTCCCGGAGCCCAGTGGTAGACTATAAGGCTGAACTAAGACACCCGTTAAGGCTCTTGGTTGGACCGTAAAGTACTTGTTAATCACTGGCTTTCGACCGTAAGCGGTGTAGAATACCGTTCCGAGGAGAACATATTCCCTCAGTTCTAGTCTCACTTCGCCTGAGTATAGGTCGAGAATCGAAGAAAACTTGGTAGTTTTCATGCGTGTTTAGGTACACGCCCTATCAACGTGACAACTCAGAATTCCCACTCACTCGAGTTCGCCCGATCAGGAAACGACATTGCCTCATTTGGATCTACATCCAACAACTGACGACTCCAGCATTTACGATGACTCATACGAGTACCAGACGAGCCAGGACGGTAACCAGGCACGCCAGGCACACTCGGGCTTCACGGATAGACCTGACAATGTGGATGGTTTTGACTTGCCAGCACGCGCCAAATCCGAGCCCCCCATAGAACCTTACAAACGACTCTTGGGCAACCCTCGATGGCAGGATAGCCACGTCTACGACCAAGCAACCATCCACCCACGTCCTATCCACCGTTATATCCCATTTCACCACCTTCCGACAACTCAGAACGTCGCGAGTCCTTTATGAATACTCGGAAATGGCGGTATCTCAGAGTTTCAACACCCGAACGGACATTTTGAGTGCTCGTAAAGCTCAACATCTGTGAATATTGGCATCTGGGAGCTCAGAAACGGCACGAAAGGAGGAAAGAGCCTTGAGGAGCATGTGGAACAAGGCTGTGGACACCGACGGGACGGACAACGTGACTGGGCTCGAAAACGTTGAAACGTGTGCTCGGGAAACAGACCAAAATGCTATATAATGCTAAAGACGACGAGCAGGATGCTTCACTGGCTAAGCCTAATCCGAAGAATGGCTACACCAACTAACAACTACTAACCAAATCTAACACCTTCACACCCCTTTCAAGGTCTATATTCGCCGACGAGTTGTGATTGCTTGTCCAAGATTACACGAATGTACTTCCAAGGACGAGGACCAGAGTTTGAGAGCAAGTTGTTTGTATGAGTTGCGTGCTTTAGCACAAGTTTGGTTCGAATAAAGGTTGAACAGAGTTCTGAACGCCTTAGTCGCAGTTTTAGATTTTAAAGCCTCACAGCTATGTAACATCCAAATCCCTTTGTCTGAGTCAAGTCTGTGTTTTCTTTGTCTGAAACTCGCTATGTCTGGTAACTTTCTTTGTCTGGTAGCACGGTGAAGGTTGTGGTTTATGGGGGTTGACTTATAGTCCGACATCCGATGCCAAAACGAAACTTGTTATTATCGAACTAAACTCGTTATGTGAGTTAGCCTTAGTCGAACAAGCCCTAGAATTCCCCTGGTACGCGGTGCTTTATTGCTACCTGCTCTTTTAGGGAGGATCCAGTGCCTATCCTACTAATTCTACCCTCCTTTTATATCTACTCAAAACGTATTACATGTGCGCTATTAGGCTACTGCGGGTATCTATCCGAGAATTATTAAGTACAGTAGGGTCAGCTCAATACAGTTGTGCAGGCTCAAACATTATCCCAACCCCTGATCAGCTATTTAGTTGCGGGACATGTTGTCAGATCGGTTCCTAATTCGATCGCCCGGTTGGTAAGCTCTTCTCCTTGAGCCTTGGGCCAGTAGCTGGTAATGTCCCCACTAGTCGGAACCTTATCCTGAGATGCTCAGAGCTCAGGCTTCTTGTGGACACCTCGAACTCCCAATTTGGTAAGTTAGTTCGCAAGTTAGACTCGCATCATCAATATCACGCTTATTTATAAGTGACACTTGATCGGTGTATTGCCAAGACCTTGGGCCGTTTAGCCGCCTTGGCTGGTATTGAATACCTTGTCTAAGACCTGGTCTGGTCATGTGACGGAACACGTCGCGTATTGGTTGTAAACATTATTCAACAATTCGAAAGGTCCGTCTAAGGAGAAATTCCCTTAGACCAATAATTAACAGAGTGCGTCTTAGCTTATCCCTTAGTAAAGTAGAACCCCAAAGTGGCTTCTGAACCAATATTCAGCCTTGCCCAAGCGGTACCTGTCGTCAATCCCTTATCCAGTATGTACAGTTTTCTGATAAGTGAGCCGCGAACGAGTTGCGGCTTATAGCCTTGGTATGTCTTTTGACTAACCGTGCGGGATACACATTAGTCCTTATTTGGGTCATGCACGTGGTTAAAATACCGAAAAACGCATATTTCAGCGTGTTTCGATTCACGGCTTATCAACATATAAAAGGCGCTGGGCGAATTGAGGGTAGTCAGTCAATTACTTGTGGACTTTCGGACTCAGTTCCCCGTCAGCTACCACAGGGAGACAGTTCCAGTTGAGGACTCAAAGTCCAACACTGAGTTCGCATCTTGACCTTGTATCTCTATCCCCCAATTACATCCTCGAGTTGACCACCAACACACTTGTTTGTCACCACCGCCAAGGGACACAGTCCTGAGGATTTGCCTTTCATTTCTACATCTGTGAATACTGGCTACAGGTTACCGGACACCGCCAACGTACCTTCCAAGTACTCGTAAACCGCCTTCGACCCATTCTGAGCGCTCGGATCTTGCTCCCAGAGGCGTACGAGGGACACATGCAAACACACACACACACACACACTTTCGACCTTCGACCAACACACACACTCGGGACCAACCAGGCAGATCACCTACAGCCGTACAATCTATTAGAAACCAGCCTTGAGGAGCAGGGAGTTGGGGGTCATCGCGGATGAGGCGGGTGGGGGCTTGGATTTGGGGGGCGTGGATGCGACTCTGGGGATGGAGCCGATCTTGCCCGTGTACGCACCGCCGTGGACGGACCCGCTGCCTGTGTCGACAACCATTACGCCGAAGGAGAGTGCGCTTCAAGCGCTCGAGTACGTGTTACAGGACGAGCGGGTGAGCCGGTCTACGTGGTACACGGACGGGTCGCTGCTCGAGGGTCGGGCGGGGGGAGCGGCGGTGCGAGTGGAAGGTGACACAGAGCAGGAGCGGCTGTGAATGCCGCTGGGCCAGGAGTGTGCAAGGGCGAAATGGAGGGGCTTCTCATGGCAACGAGGAGCTCCATTCACCAGGGCCACGCGCACGTATTATGCATCGTCGACTCACAAGCGGCGCTGCGGGGAATTCTGTCAACTGCCCCGCGCTCTGGCCAGTTCTGGGCCATCCAGTACGACAAGATGGTACGGTCAGCTCAGTCCCAACTCCCCCATCTCACCATCTCCAATCTTTGGACGCCCACCCACATTGGCACGTTGGGAAACGAAATGGCCAATGAGGCGGCGAAGGAAGCAACCAAAATGGACGCCGACCCAAGCCTCTTCATCTCCTTAACCACCGTCCGCCGCCTCGTCCACCTACAAGTCCTCGAGCAGTGGAGAGTCCTTTGGGACAAGTCGAAAGCGGGGGGCGCAGAGATGCGCGTTTGGGGGCGCGGAGATGCGCACGGAGTACGCTGGCGGGCGGAAGAGGTGAGCGTTTTCGGGGGCACGGAGATCTGCATGCACGCGGGCAGGTGGAAGCGGCGAGCGTGGTGGCCTGTTTTCTTTTTCTGGTTTTCCATCTTTTATTTTACTCGTATCCCTCTCCCCATACTTTACTATTGACTCATACTCAACCAACCACCACCAGAACGAATCCTCCAGTCATCACTTCGAAACTCAATCCACCGGTCTACGTATTTCCCACCCAAGTTTTCCCCTCACGTACCATCTTTTTTTTCATCTTCATTCTCTCCAATATCGGCATAGAAAGCAATCTTTCTCATATACCACCATTAGCTACCTACCATACCCCGCTCATACTGCCACCTTCGCCTCATCGACCACTTGTAGTAACCCAATTGAATAAATCAATCAATCAATCAATCAAGCCTTAAAAAACCCTAGAGGACGAACCAGCCACTTTGTGATCCCACAAATTTGCCTAGTGGCACCACGGTCCTTATCACAGTGTACCACGTTCGACATGCTCGCTCTGCCAGATATACCCCTGGGTAAGTGGTGAGTTGTGAGGGGCCAAAATACTTTGCTGTGTCAGGGTGGCGCGGCGGGGACGCAGCAGTGACACGGTGGTGACACGGCGGTTCAAAATTTGAACAGCACCATTCACGTGTTGTAATGGCCGTCTCCCCACCACAATGATGCACAGGGTACACACAATGTAAGAGTGTGGGATGGCAGAGGAATCAGTCTGAATAGTGGCACCTACCTTGAGATTATTGCCAAGAAAAAAAGGTTGGACACTGATAGGGCGTGTAACCAAACACACATGAGAACTACCAGGTTTTGTTCAATTATCGACCTATACTAAGGCAAAGTGAGACTAGAACTGAGGGAATATGTTCTCCTCGGAACAGTATTCTACACAGCTTACGGTCGAAAACCGGCAATTAACAAGTACTTTGAAGTCCAACCGAGAGCCTTAATGGGTGTCTTAGTTCAGCTTCACGGTCTACCACTGGGCTCTGGGAGTTGGCTTACCGCCAGATTCCTGGAGTACTGAGGTGAACAAGAGGAACTACAACGGTCTTAGCGGCTGAGCGCTACTAGCGGTAGCCTCATTGGGATACGGGATTTGAACCACAAACCCTACCTTAGGGTTAGGAGCCAGCCAGCGGTTGGACCGATAACTCGAAAGGAGTAACATCAGATATCGTGCAAATCTCCCTGACGGTAAGACCGAAGGAAGTTAGAAAATGACACAGCCAACCGTTGGCTTCGATAAAGTACCCGTAGTGGTTGAATAGCCGGACGGTAGAGACGGCTGGACACGTTCTTAGCACTCCAACGGTTGGAACTTGACTCAGAGGTCCTAACCATAGCACCGGCGGCCGGTTGGGTTCCTGACAACTGATTCAACAGCCAGCCGTTGGTGGCTGTGCAACCCAACGTTAACAACTCTGCCTATGGTTGGAACTCAGAACAGGCCTCTACTCTAGATCTTGGTACTCAGTGATTGGCAAAGCTAAGAAATACATGAATCTCAACTGTGTAGTGTGCAGAGAATTGGTGGCTTTACCAACTGCCTATCATCTCTTTGAGTAACCTCGCCCGGCTTTCTATGTCTCTGACTTCAATCTTGGAAGTTAGGTAAATTTTGCTTTCCAGTCTACTCAATTTCGTTCTTCTGACAATTTACCTATGTACTGATTCATGGTCTCCGAGGGACGTGGAAAAGTTACATATCAAGACCCCGGGTGGCTGTCCTCGAAAAAGGCTGGTCTTTAAAGTCTTGATCAGAGGGTCCGGGAAATTCCGCAACCCTAGGCGGGTTCGTTTCTCCGATATCTGGACGTGAGAAACAAGAATAAACCTCGTGAAAAGTAGCATATCCTATCTAAATTGTATCACTTTTCATGACCCTCAAGGCTCAGTCTGGCGGAAATTCTGATTGATATTCAACGGATTTTTGTTCCATGTTCGCTACAAAACAACTCCGGGGTTCATAAGACCGGCTCAGGTGAGAAGCAATGGGTTCTATTCATCGACAGTGCATTCTAACATGAGCACCTTTCCAGAACCCCTCTTCAGCGACGACTTCTCAGTGTACGCTTTTCAAAAGCTCTGCGTGCCCGCTCCTCTGCTCTCTGTCTCTTCTCCAACTCTCCATCGATCTTCTGGCGCTTCTCTATGGCGGTCACTTTGCACATTTATTATTCCGGCCTTTTTTTTTTTCACTTTTTCACTTTTTTTCCCCGGTTTTTCAACTTTCTGTACTTTTTTTTTTTGCTTTTCCAGGCTACTGTTCTTTGGACCTGCCCCTATATTAGGGTTAATCATCTTTGATGGCCGAAGTCGTTCGGGGACTTCGGCACTCAGTGGTAAGCTCCTTCTCAATCACAGGAGGTATGCCACTGCTACTTCTGCTATGGTAGGTGCTATCCCACAATTGACGACCTCCTCTTACAGATCACTTGAGCCTAACGATGAGAGCCGAAGTGCCCTTAGTAGTATTAATAGTCCTACTGATCGAGGCCATCAAGGCCCGCCGGTCGGCAGGTACAGCCACTGTATCAAAAAAAGAACACTTGAATCCCCACTTCCCTCAAAAGTTGGTTGCAATCTGGGAAGAAAACCTCAGTGCAACTGTCCAATGAAATAGGAGCGGGTTATCTTAAGACTTGCCCGGTCTAGACCAACACAAGTCTTAAGGGTTCACAATGTCTTAAGACATCAGGTCTTAAGCATCATCGCCCACCCCCCTCCCCTACCACTCATGTATGGTGTACCACCTTCCTCAATAACCTACGTCTTAAGTGTTCCATCTCGAGTCTTAAGTTCCATCTCGAGTCTTAAGTTCCATCTCGAGTCTTAAGTTCCATCTCGAGTCTTAAGTTAGGGTTTCCCAAGTCTTAAGTTAAGGTTAGGGTCAAGTTCCCATCTTGAGTCTTGGAGAACGTCTTAATATCTTGGGTGACATCTTAAGACTTCCCCGACGTCTTAAGACTTTGAGCAACAACTTAAGACTTCAGTCTGCTGTAGTGTCAATGAATCACATAAATAAAATTTAAATGCGGCGCTCAAAAATTCTTGTATGCCCTATGTATTCCCTAATCAAAACGAGTAAGCAAGGCTCCTGGGAATGAGTTATTGTACTGACCAAATCATCCATCCACTTGAATACTGCATCCCGCCATCTATCAATCCTCTCCACCAAATCGTCGAAGCTCGTTGCCGCCACCCAATCATGATGTGCACCCGAGTCAGCGCTCTTGAAAAGTGTCGTGGCGTTGAGCTCTAGCCGCCGGTGCATCGCGGCTTGCATCCGAGCAAATGTTGTCGCGCCATTCGTCCCATTCAGCGCCTCCTCACGGTCTGCCAGCCCGCGCCACACCTCGCTGTCTCGGCGGTATCTTGAGATGACGCGCATTAACTCAGCGTGCTTGCGTTCGTACTGCTCTAGCCAGCGGTACATTTCTGCTTCGGCACGGAACCACTGCACTTGGTCACCTAGAAGGTGTCAGTACCTAGCCATGGTCCTATTTGAAAAATATATGACTTACTTTCCATCTTGTACGCCGCCAATTTTTCCTCGCTCTGAGGTTGCCCCCGCATTAAGTTCTCCATCCAGATCCAACCATCTCCCTTCTTCTTCCCCTTCCCCTTCCCCTTCTTCCCCTTCTTCCCCGTCGTCTCCTCTTCTGTCCTTCCTCCCTTGGACGGCGACATCTCTGGATCACTCTCCTCCGCCTCCGATAGCCCCACCTCCACATTATCTGGCGCGATGTCCCTGAGGCGCTTGGGAGTACGCTGGCCGTGCTTGAAACCTATGTAGACATTAATATCGTCCGGGCTTTGTGGGAAAGGTCACGTACCAGAGCGCTTCAGGCTTTGGGTGCCAGCCAATAGCTCAGGCTGGTCGCCCTCGCTATCTGACCCGTGGGGTAGCGTAGAGGTCACTGCTGCATCGGCGATCGTCACCCCGCTCTGTAGGTACCAGGCAGTCCCGTCGAATAACCGCGAGTCTCCGGTCGCACGGTGCAGATGCGTTTCTTTTCGCCGCGTGTCCCGGAGCGTCAGAGGCGGAAATGGGTCCACCGCGTCTTTCTCCATGTGCCCCAGATGGATGAGCGCTGTCCGCGCAGTGTTGTACATGTCGATCTCAAACTGCTTCATCAGCTCCGCCTTTTGAAGGTTCCGCTGCGAGCGGGTAATCCCTCCCTGTCCCCGATAATCAAGCTCCCTCGCTTTCTTCACCGCCGACAGCGCCAAAGACGCGTCTCGCACCGCGAAGACCCCACTCTCGGCCTGTGTGCAGCGCAGCTGGATCTCCGCTTGTCGCAGTTCGGAGTCAAGCTCATCACCACCCCGGATGTGTTTCTGCCGCTGCCCATGCTTCATGCGATAGGACGGCAGTTGGATCGCGGTTACTTCGGGCTCATCAACGTCGAGAGCGCTAAGAGTCAGCCGCGGGTATATCTCCCGCTGGCGTACCCTGAACTTCTTGAGATGGAGGTTGAGGCTGTCGCGCAGTTTGGTGATACTGTCCCAGGTCTCTTGCAGCGGATGCTCCTGATGGTTCCGTAGCAGCGCAATTGCAAGAAGTCTACATCATCCATATTTAGATAGCGGTTATAACCTGCAAGGAAGCACTTACTGCTGTCGCTCGATGGTCATTCCATCGTGAACCCACTGTGCCACTGAGGTTCCCGCGTCAAGTTCGCCAGCCTGTTTTAATTTATCTTGCTCCGTGCTGATCATCGCGGCCAATGTGCTCTCCACGGACAGTGCTACGCTCTGTTAGCTGGCAAGATGTGTAGTGATTGAGTCAACATACCTTTCGTTGACTTGTGCTGATACACGCTGCAGAGTTCACCACTCGCATCTGTGGTAGTGTGGCGCGGCAGACGCGACCATGCACCAACCTCCTTCGCGTGCTGCCGACTGAGTTCCTCCACCACAGCCATATGTAATTCAAAAAGCCGGAGAGCGTCAAGCCTCTCAGCAGCCAGCAGTTGTGCTGCAAAATATTATATCAATACATATCACGGTCGACACAACTCGACTAGAGGCTTACCTTGACGGAGGTACTTCAGCATGTTCCATGCATGCATTACAAAATTAATGGTGTCGTGGCGGGCAGCTCCGGTCATTTGGCGCGTTGAAGACCCCAGCGCATTTAGGAAGGCCCAGATGACTTCCGCTGTCTCGCCGTGGAAGTGCCCCCGGCACGCGAAGTAGACCGCCTGCCAAAGTGTCTGGCAATTCAGTCCGTGCCCGTTAATGTGGTCCGCTGGGATCTGCCCGTCCACCTTGGCCAGCAAATCATGCAGCCATATTTCGTCGGGAAAGAGGTCGGTCGCCCTCTTTACCTGGTTCACCACGAACGAGCAGTAACTGTCGTAGCTCTGGACCATGGGTGTCTGCGTCTCTGGTGCGTGCGGCGGAGTGTTTTTGTGCCGCAGCATCTCTCGTTGGGCATACGTTCCGAGCGCAAATCTGCGAGCAGTTAGAATAGGAAAAGGCTGTAAGCAACTGGACACGTACGCTTCGCCTTTCAGCATATCAATAAGGGACGCTAAAACGGCGTGGTCGCAGGCGCAGCCTACGACACCGCTGACAGCAGTGGTCCCGTATTTCTGCTGACCCTGGTGGCGGATGGAGCCAATGTGCGCCTTACACGGCACTTCCTGTTATGGGACTCAGCGATAAGACGGTGTATTGCAGGCAAAAGAGTACCTTATCTTCCTCGGGGATTACATATGTCGCAGCAATGTTGTCGAATTCTGCTTGCTTAGGAAAGTACATGTTGCCGTCGGTAAGCGCGGTGTCGCTCCCATCATCACGTTTGAAGAATAGATTGGCCTTGAAATTTCCGTCGAGGGTGCTGTTCAGGCTGATTGTGTGTCTGTCAAATTCTAGGTTAGTGCCGTTGGCGTTTAAAAGCAAGTACAGCGCTCACCGAAGGTACCTGGGTACTTTCACGACCAACGGCATATTAACTCCGGGCTCGGGACATGCAGCACAATTCACGCCAAGGAAACCTGGTGGCCGATTGGGGTAGGGGACGTCGACCTCCTTGGGGAGAGGATCATCAAGGCCGTGTGCTTCCCCGGATTCGAGGATAATCTGCAGAAACTCATAGAAGCGCGTTATCACCAGGAAGTTCTTGTATATGTCCTACAATATCTGTTAGCATGCCCGCCAACGACGATATCATTTGACTTACTGGAACGCCGCCCGCAAAGAATCGATCGGCCTGTCGCTGCAAGACGAGCACAAAATTGTAGGCAGAGCCTTTGCCTTGGCTCCGTTGCTGCCGGTAGTACTCGAGCAGGCCGAGCGTGTATCCAGTCCCAGGGTCCTTGACGCTCCCTGGGAAAATCCCCGCTTGCATGAGTTGCTCGTAGTGCGAGAGGGCATGTTTCTTCCCATCGGGAGACGTCTCGGTTTTGCAGCCGCAGAATGCAATCGCGGTGGCATGAATGCCGTTCCGCTCGACCAGCGTGAAGGAATGTCCCACTTCGGCGTCGGGGCAGCCTTCGCCGTTGTGACGCATTCTTATCGCACCGTTCTTGAGAACACGACTGAAGTCGTACTTCTCAAAGAAGCGCTCGGCCTGGTTCCAGACGAAGGCCCAATGTGCGGGCATTGTTCGATGTTTATTGACCCAGCACTGGCGACAGAGTAGCTCCGCCTGGAGGCAGTCATCGCACGCGACCCGCCGCAGTAGGAATTTGTCATGTTGGTCCTTGCCGCCGCAAGAACACGGCGTCAGGAGCTGGGAATGGTGGTGGCGGGAGAGCATGATGCGCAGGAAGGTCGACTGTTTCTTCTTAAGATCGTTCATATGGGCCACACTCTGCAATAACACAATAACATTAGTTTTAGAGTCGAAAGTTTGTGCAACTAACGCACCTCTCGCATCTGTTCTGTCTTCTCGTTGCCCTTCTCATCGCACGCCGGTGTTGTTTCATATGCTGGTATTGCGCCGGGTGCATCGTCCAGCGCGTTGAGGAAGTCGTTGGACAGGGACTCAAGAACTTCGCCACCTGATGACTCTCCAATGGGCTCTATCGGTAATGTTGTATTCCCTATGTAGCGCTGCTCGGCTGTCACAGTCGTTCCTGGCTCGAGCATTAATCACGGCGGCGCAAACACTTCATAGGGAATCACAGACCTGTGTGAAAAGTTACTTTCACGCTTGGTACACTGGTGGCAAGACGCGTCGTGTTTCGCGGGGTCTGAATCTTCTTGCTACCACCAACACGCTTCATGGTAGAGGAGGAGGGTCTGGGTGAGGGTGAATTAGTGAAGCTCTTGATTGCAGGCCATAGACGTACTGTAAAAATAGAGGGAGAGATAGTCCTGCGTATTTGATGTACTACAAGAATAAAGCCCGTTTAACTACCAGAAGAAAGACCGTTCGACTACCAGAAGAAAGGCCGTTTGACTACCAGAAAATGCCCGTTTGACTACGAGAGACCGTCGGGAACCCAAGAATAACACCAAGAATAACAGTAATGTAATAGCAGCTGGGCACCGACTGAAAGTCGGGCAGGCTTGACTGAAAGTCAAGCCCAGAAGGTTGAGAGCGACGTATGAAGTCCCTCTCAACAGCCGGAATCCGCCGTGTTGTCCGTGGAACGCTGTTAATGCCGGTGTTGCTGGCTTGAGGTGGTCGATGTCAAGAG
Source organism: Mycena alexandri (assembly GCA_029233265.1). Taxonomy (NCBI): domain Eukaryota; kingdom Fungi; phylum Basidiomycota; class Agaricomycetes; order Agaricales; family Mycenaceae; genus Mycena; species Mycena alexandri. Next base: position 209,372 of record JARJCM010000132.1, on the reverse strand, counting down.
TAAAGAGCTTGTGACTGACGTGACAGCACAGCTTCGGCGTCTGTCGGGGCGCTTAAAACATTGACAGGCACCTTTTAGGCGCTGTTGATGAGTCAAACGGATTACGAAGCGGAAAGCGGGTTCCGTTTGCACAAAATATATTCTACGTGGATCTATGGTGAGTAAAATTCTCTACAAGTAGGTAACATAGAACATAAAAGCTGTATCTAATACATTCTGAAGTCCATTGGTATTTTGAGTCTACTCAGAGCTCGAGTCAAAAAAAATCAAGGCGGAGTCAGCGCGCACAGGACACACAGACTGAGATACAAAGAAAGGTCAGTAAACCAAACGATACCCTTGGAGCCATTGTCGTTTACTTACCTTGCTCCTATTCCCGCGAGCAATTTGTGCGCGACTGTAAAAAGCTGAAGTTCAAGCCTCTAAAATAATACGGTTAGTGATTACATTGCAAAGAAATGTGTCCCAAGACTCACCAAATTGAATCAACCGAGTCCGCCTGAAATATCGAAATCAAGTTTACTTTGAACAAAAATATCGCGCAAGTCTCGGAGAGGTCTGATGAGAATGTACAACAGAGATCTTTATTTACACATTATACTACACATTATACAAGTTACATTAGTTGCGCGACAAAAAAGGTACCCAGCAAGTGTTCGCGACAAAATCAGCTACAAAAATACTTGAACTACAGCTCGCCCTCCTCCTTCTCCTCCAAATCATGATCAAGACGCATGGGAAGGACTGCCGCACGGCCGAAGTGCTCCCAAAACGCCTGAGTGTAGTACCCGCACACGGCTGTCTCGAGTTCCTGCATGTTGGCGGGCGACCATGGACGACGATCACCGACGCGCTGGAGAATTCTCGGCGGAGAGGACCTCGTGCGCCAGTCGACCATTAATTGTGCCGTCCGCGCGACGTAACGGTGGCGTTCCTCCAGCGTCGGCGCAGCCCACCCCAGTTTTGCAAAACGGAGCGGCGTCCCAATGAGCATATGCCCCGCAAAACAGTCCTTCACCTGTGCCAAGCGTTGCTTCCCCGATGCCTTCCTGTCGAGCGCGCACAACTCGAACCGGAAGCCGGCCTCCGCGACCTCCCAAATTATCTCCCGCGTCTCTTCGAGGGTGAACTCCGGCACCAAGTCGTCAGCGACGGGCAAGGCACCGAGGTTCTGAGTGCCCGATGCTTCCAACACCGGGAGGACAATCTCCTCGACTTCCCTGCTGCGCCTGTACGTCTTCGAGCCTCGCTCGCCGCGCGTGTTGATCACGCCCTCTAGCACATCCCGCCACTGCTGCGGGGCTAGAAGCTGCGGGCTGTCGACGAGCATGAACCAAACCGCGTTGCGAAGCAGCTTCCAATGATGAAGCCACTTGTGCCGGCGCGCAAGATTGTTGTTGAGAAAGAGTGCAGGCTCGGGGAGGACGTATCGAGTGTCGGCGGCGGTGTATGGACGACTGGTGCGATCAACTTTTGCGAGTGCGTTCTCCATGCAACTAATGGACGGCGGCATTTCTGGAGCCGTTATGGGGGCAAATTTGTCGCGGGCGACTTTTGGAGTCCCTTTTGGTGCGTTGGCCTTGGGTGCATCTGCAGCAGAAACATTGTTAGTGGTGCTAAGAAATATGACCGCAGATTCACAAAGGACGTACAAGGCCGATATCGTGAGGCTGAAGATTGTGAGCGCGGTGGGGCGCGATTAGGAATTGCTGTGATACGGAAGATTAATAAAGGGGTGTCGTTAAGAAGATAAATTACGCACAGCGCGGCGGCCGGGCATCCGATTGAGCACTAGTACTCGCGATCGGAGGCGGCGATGGAGAGCGAGCCCGATCGACGCTGGTTTCAAATGGGTCGCGATACCAGGGGGTGTGCAACGCCGCGCGGTGAATCGCGTCGATTTTGTCGAGCGTGCTGTTCCCGGTGTATAGCGCCGGCGGTGCACCCACGGCGTGCGCGTCGGGATCGGGGAGGCTAAAGCTTGGTTCCAGCAATGGGACGACCTCGAGAATGTTTTCGGCGTCGAAAACATAAGTCGGCCGAAGAAACCAAAACGGGATCCCGGCGGACCACAGCTGCTGCGCGACGCCGGGGGAGGACGTGAAGGCACCGACGGTTTGCGTGACACTGTGAGCGGTGCCGGGCACGTAGTGTGCGATTCGGTTCTTGTAAATGGATATGTACTGGTAGAGGGCGTCGAGCTCGAGTACTTCGCGTTGCAGCGACGTCAAGGCAAATAGCATTTTGGAGAACGTGGTGGGTAGGCTCTGCAGCTGCTCCACCCACATGAGGATGTGCTGGATGAGCTCGGCGAAAAGGGGATGGAGATTTTTGTTCGATCGCCGGAGATCTGTGCATCGCTGGACCACTTTCTGGACGACTTCGACCAGCCAGGAAATTCGTCCAACCGGCAGCCGCCCCAGCGCCCGAGTCACGGCACTCCCTACGATCCAGTCCCTTGGCGAGGGATCCCACCACATCGGCGCGAGGTCAGCGCGCGTCCCTTTTTTGGCAATCAGCGGCATATGGCAGTAACGATCCGTCCACTGCTGCGGCCAGAGAGTGGGATCGTCGGTGCCGTAGCGCATGTCAGAGCGGAGGTAGACTGCGTGAGGGTGCTGAAGAGAAGGCACGGCGGGGATATAGTCGGTATTGGTGGTGATGTAGTAGTGCTCCCCGTTAACCTCAGCGAATGCACCCACTCGGCCATCGAAAGGCCCCAGCGACTTTGTCGGATCGCGGTTACGCAGGAGGTCGACGGAATGGGGATCGGTGGGAGGCGCAGGCTGGATTTGACGCTGGGTTTGAGGCGCGGAATTGCGACTCAGTTTCCATTCGGCCAGGGTTTTTTGGGGGGGAGATGTTTGCATTGTCGACTGAGAGTCGACAGGGTTACGACGTATGAAGTCGCAAAGACCAGACTAAAAGGCTGGTCAACGAGGGAGGAGGGAAGAGGGAAGATGGAAGTAAGCCGAAAGAAGCCGACTGCGTGAGAAAACAATACGAAGCAGTGCAAGTCACGTCACGCCGACATCTTGCCTCTCCACCAACGTCCTCTCGCTCTAGCACGTCTTCAACGCGGACCCAGAAACCCCAGGCGGCGACAGAAGACAACGCAAGGCCCCCCAAGGACTTCCTGGATCCCCGCAACCGACTTCATATGTCGGTCTGGCGGTACTTGGGCTTGACTTTCAGTCAAGCCTGCCCGACTTTCAGTCGGTGCCCTGGTTCGGTTGCTACTATTTCTGCTTCTCGTTTGGACTCTTTGCATACCATTAGAATACATGGAATGTATTATATTACTGCACGACATATTTATCCTATGAATTGGGATGCGAATAGTGGGACCAAGCGAGGATGAGGAAAGAAAATTGTTTACGGTGATTCTATGATTCTACACACTTGGAATGACTACTAACTTATCGCTCAGGTACTCTAGTCACTGCGCGAAGCTCGTGGATCGAGAGGAGCAGTAGAATTGAAGGTGGAGCTGAGGAGGGGGGCAAGTACATATTTTCCGCCATTTTTTGCAGAACTACTATCTCTGACGCGATTCCAGCTTATAGACTTGAATCGATAGGACGTAGAGCATACACACAACCTCCCCCACCGTACCCTTGACCGTTTTGACCGGCAAAGGCGACAATTCCTGTTGATCCTCAAGGGTGAGCACTTCGCAAAAAACCTTTCAGAAATTACTTGTATTTAACTCAATTGCAGTTCTTAGACTCGAATTGGCGCGACGTACAGCATACACACGACCTCCCCCACCGTACCCTCGGCCGTTTGGACCGGCGAAGATGAAACCCGAAGCCGAAACCTGTCGATCTGCGAAGGTGGGTATTCTTTCTCATTTTTTCGGAAATTACTTATATTCAACGCAATTGCAGCTCGTAGACTTGAATTAGTGCGACGTAAAGCCCACAAAGAATCTCCCCCACCATGCCCTCGACTGTTTACGCCCGGGAAATGCGAAGTCGGTCAGCGTGCACCATTGTTGGAGGACAAGAAGAAATATTGTTATACAGTAATTCTACGATTCTTAACACTTTGAATGACTACTAATGAACTACTGTAGTTAATGCGTGAACTTTGCCTTCTTGCGGGGGCGCGCATCCTCGTCCTCCTCGTCGTCAGTGAGCTCGATTGTGCCCAAGTGCACGAACTTGCGCTTGTGGGCAGGGCGCGCGCGCGGCTCGTCGTCATCGATGTGGGTGAGGTCAATGATGTCGGGAGAAGACGATGGGCCAGCAGACGAGGAGCGGGCAGGAGAGCTGGTAGGAGGAGGAGAAGCGGGAGTGGGAGAGCTGGCGGGAGAGCTAGTCGGTGGGGATGGAAGGCTGGGGAAGTTGGCGTAGCGCCGGTGGCCGCGCGGCGGAGGCGTCTGCGCGGGAGTAGGACCAATGATAGGGACGAGGGCAGCGGTGGCGGGGAGGGCGAGGGTGACCCTCTGCAGGCCCGGAAGCGGCTCCAAGGCCCAGTCAGGGCGAGGACCCATGCCGTTAGTGGCCCGATACGCCACCGCAAATGTGTCCCAGTTCTGCTCTGCCGCCTGCATGAGGGGCCACGCTGCCGCATGCCGGACGGCGTAGTCGTTGCCCTTTTTCTTGAAGAGCAAGTCGTACACTCCGAGATAGTCGGCAAGAGCTGCTCGGGCCTCGGGAGGGGGCGTCGGAGTGTTTGTCGGGACGGCACGGCCATTGACATTCTGGCGAGTTGTCAGTGGGGAACGCGATAGCGTAGCAAGCAGAGGTAAGTACTGTGCTCATCTGGATCGTGCCAAGCTTATTTTCTGTAAAGTTCGTCCCCATTACGACTGTGAGTTTGTTGGATGAGAAGCCGAAGCGGTCCTGAAGCACTTCGTCGGGTTGGAGTTCGAGTGCTTTGCGCAGCACCGCTGCATGGCGGACATTGCGACTCGCCTCGGGAGCATAGCGGCGACCAAAGAGACGGCGGGTTTCACGGGTTACTGCCATGAAGGCAAGATGAAGGCAAGTGAATTGGTTAGGTATCGAGCAAGAAACTGACCACCGTTTAAATAGACTTCCGGGTGGCATCCGCGCTTGTTTGGGTCCACAATGGACACTGATTCGCCCACCAGCGCTTTACGCGCTTTGAACAGTTTCCTATTTCGACCGATACGCGGGGCTATTGTTGTGCTCGTGAGTGGCCTTCTCTTGCGTCTCGACTCACTCCTCCTAACGCCTACTCAGACAACCTCAACTTCTACTCACGTCTTTACCTCTTTACCCACTGCCTCCACCGACCCGGACCAATGCCAGACATGTTCAAACGATACGACGCGGCGGTGGTCCCCGATATTATGCCACTGCCCGAGCTCTTGCGTGTTGCCACCACCAAGGCCGAGCAGACGCCGGTGCCCAAGCTCAACGAACACCAGCGCAGCTGGATTTTCGACGTCGCCCTTCGTGGCCATGACCTCCCAAAGATGCCCAAAGACAACGTCAAGGAGTTCTACGAGAAAGTGAAAACCGACGCCTTCGCAGCGAAGGCCTTCCAGCACACAGTCCAGCCGGGTGATGCGGCTGAGGAAGCGTGTCTTCCAGCGCGTGTTGAGCGCTGGCTCATTGCCAACCCGACGAAGACCAAGAGCAACAACAAGAAAAGCAAGAAATCGGAATCGGAATCGGCGGACGGCAATGTCAGTGACGTCGAGGAGGATGCAGGTGCACGTGTTGGCCTGCTCCGTGGATTCCCCAAGGCAGGGTGGCGTTTGGTGAGTACTCTCGTTCTGCCGCACTATCTTTGGGCGCGCTCTGACCAACTTCCCAGGCAATTCAGAAGGTTCTCACCAACAAGCGCGGAGCGGATAAAACGGCGCATCAAAAACGCGACGGGACAAGTGCCGAGAAGACCAACGTCGTCGCCCCAGCACTGGCAATGGCGAAGGTTTTCGGAATTGCCACCCAGACCGGTCGCGACAAATTCCGTGAAGAACACCGCGACGACATCCGGGACCTCTCGAAAATGCTGCCAGGCTCGAATGCTGGTGGCAAGTCCCGGAAAGCGGAGGCCCAGCTGTGGGCGAACGAGGATCCTGAAGAATGGAAGGCCGCGGCGGCGACTGAGGAGGGGGGTGAACTGGGTCGAGTAAGTTTGGTGCTATCTTGTTACTTCGGCCTAAGCAAGGTAGGTGATCGTCTGCTCGAGGACTCATAAGAAGTGGGAGAGAAGGGAAGCGCTCGGTGCATCGCACCTGAGCTGTGGGATGAGAGGGGGAGTGCGAGAGTGTGTGTGGGGTTTGCGGGGGGATCGGCCGTTCCGGCCGCCTGGGCTCCAGTGCGCAATGCATCGGGAAGCCCCGAGGCGGAAAGGGACGGAACGCGGCAACGGCCGAGCCCGGGACGCAAAGGCCACTGAGGGTCCGTGAGGAGGAGACCCAAAGCAACCCGAGCGTAGCGAGAAACAAAGAAGAAAAGAGGAGGGTGGGTGGGAAAAAAAGAATGCGAGTGGAGGACGAGGAGAGTGACTGGAGTCGACGAGGACGATGGCGGGAGGAAGGCCGAGAGGTGGCTGTGTAGATAAGATTGACGTGATCTAATCTACACAGCGAAACTACGAGGGTGAATCCTGCGCCTACTCTCACTTCCTTGCCTATCACTCAGGCAGGCTCGCAAGCTCACCTTGCCTGAGCTAGCAGCAAGGTAGGTGATCGTCTGCTCGAGGACTCATAAGAAGTGGGAGAGAAGGGAAGCGCTCGGTGCATCGCACCTGAGCTGTGGGATGAGAGGGGGAGTGCGAGAGTGTGTGTGGGGTTTGCGGGGGGATCGGCCGTTCCGGCCGCCTGGGCTCCAGTGCGCAATGCATCGGGAAGCCCCGAGGCGGAAAGGGACGGAACGCGGCAACGGCCGAGCCCGGGACGCAAAGGCCACTGAGGGTCCGTGAGGAGGAGACCCAAAGCAACCAAGCTGGAGCGAAGCTCCCAGAGCCCAAAGGGCTCGCGCGAGGGCGAAACGGGCCCGAAGACCCCACACTAGAGCGGAGAGACAGCCCAAGAAAGAATTTTCACAGCCCGATATAGGTTGGAATTCGAAAAAGCCCATCCACAACGCCAACGAAAGGCTGGCCGCCTCCATTGTGGTATGAACGACAATGTATCCCGAGTGTGAAGACAGCGCAGCAGCCTGCGCACGTCAGGGAGGGAAGGGCGGCGAAGGAGCGTGCAAGAAGAACGAGATGTGCCGCCTTTGAACGGGAAGCTGCAAAAGATCGCGTACGCGAGCATGAGTTGGGAAGTGCCAAAACGGAACGAAAATGCACGCCATGCTTTTGGGAGATGAAGGAGACAGGTAAAGCGAGAAACAAAATGAGAGCTGAGATCCGCCAAATGTCAAGAGAGAGAACGAGTGAGGAATGAAGAGAGAGACTAATCACGTAGCGAACAGGATTTTCTTTCCAATCGAATGAGCGTGAGCGCAGCCGAGCTCAACAATTTGCGCGGAGCTACGGCAACGTGCCAGTACTAAGCAATTCGAGCGAGCTGTAGCCATGCCCGAAGGGGAGGGAGGGTCGAGGCCGGCGGCCTTGGAAACGGGAAAGGAAGGGTGCAAGGAGGCGTCCTTCGTGAGATTCATCCCGCGGCGGCGGAGCGGTGTGTCCGTGCATGTCGGTTTGAGAAGAGAAAGAGAGGGTCGAGCCAGCCATGAGCGAGAGGCGGGATGTGAGCAAGACTTGCTGAATCCTTCGAGATTGAGTGGCGACCGTGGAGATGCACTAACGCATAGATGATGAGAGAGAGAGTCTGAGACTCGGAGGGATCAGGGACCCATAAATCTAGCCGAGACGTGGGAAGATTGAATAGGGGTGAACCGACGACCATCTCACGAAGGCGAGCCAGAGATGTTTGTTACGCGCGAGCGGGCATGAGAGGAGGGTGGAGAAATCAGGGAGCAGAGTGATGGCGTGAAACACCAATGTAGATAAACTTCTTCCAAGACTGTGATGCAAGACGGCAGCCGTACAATATGCAGAAGGGAATGTGCGCAATGCGCAGAGAAAGAGTCTTAGAGTGAGCTGCAAGGCTGCGCCACGAGGCGCAGAAAGGAGAACTTGTGAGGCAGTGGTGCGATGCACACATTGCGTGAGAATGTTCGATGTGATTCCTCGTTACCGGTGCCCGGTTTGTGCGGCGTCAAGAAACATGACGAGCGCAAGGAAGGGTGGTGAAATTTAGCCAGCATTGCTAGCATGGATGGGCTGCGATGCATCAGCGTGCGAGCCACAGGAAAACGTGAGCGTGATGCGCAGAGAAGGAGGTGCGATGCACCGAGAGAGAGAAGGTGCAGCAGTGGTGCGAGGCGCGGACAGGGAGACTCGCACCTCGGGAGAGACTCGCGAGGCACGAGCAGAGAGAGGTGCGCGAGGCGCGGAGAGAAAAGCCGCGAGGCGGCAGCGCGATGCGTAAACGAACAGCTAATCACGTCAGGGTCGGATCGGTGAAGATTGTGTTTGGCGAGCAAAGATTCGAGCGCGGAAACATTGTCAGGTTGTATGGCTTGGATATGGTCCAGCATGCTAAGCCGAGAGAGAGAGAGAGACCGCACGCATCGAGAGATGCGCGCTGATTCTCGGGAGAGAGGAGCTGCACACATCGAGAAATGTGCGCCAAGCTCAGGGAGAGAGGCTGTAGCGCGACGCGGACATCGAGTGATGTACGCGAAACACACACAGCGAGCTGCGAGAGAGAGAGACTGCGCGCGACGCGTACATCGAGAGATGTGCGCGGTGCGGGGCTGCGAGAGCAGCGGCGTGATGTGCGCATCGAGAGATGCGCGCAGTTCACACCCAGCGAGAGAGGGAGAGGCTGCGAGAGCAGCAGCGCGAGAGCGCAGAGAGAGGGCGAGGGGCTACACGCGAGGCGTATATCGAGAGATATACGCGGTGCGAGGCTGCGAGAGCGGCGGCGTGATGTGCACATCGAGAGATGTGCACAGTTCACAACCAGCAAGAGAGAGAGGCTGCGAGAGCAGCGGCGCGAGAGCGCAGAGAGAGAGCCACGAGAGCGGCGGCGCAAATTCCACTGGCATTGCTGCTAGCATGGATGTGCTGCGATGCAGCGGCGAGGTGCGGGGACACACAGGTGTGATGCACAGAGAGGGAGGTGCGATGCACTGAGAGAGAGGTTGCAGTGGCGCGAGGCGCGGACAGAGAGAGGCAGCGCACATCGAGAGATATGTGCACACTGCCCAGAGAGAGGGAGGCGGCGCACGTCAAGAGACGTGCACGAAGCCCAGAGAGGGAATGAGGCGGCGCACATCGAGAGACGCACGCAAGGCCCAGAGAGAGAGAGAGAGGCGGCGCACATCGAGAGATGCGCGCGCGGCCCAGAGAGAGTGGGGCGGCGCACATCGAGGGATGTGCGCACACAGCCCAGAGAGAGGGAGGCAGCGCACGTCGAGAGACGCGCGCGGAGCCCAGAGAGAGAGAGAGGCGGCGCACATCGAGAGATGCGCGCACAGCCCAGAGAGAGTGGGGCGGCGCACATCGAGGGATGCGTGCACACAGCCCAGAGAGAGGGAGGCGGCGCACGTCGAGAGACGCGCGCGAAGCCCAGAGAGAGAGTGGGGTGGCGCACATCGAGAGATGCGCGCACACAGCCCAGAGAGAGAGAGGCAGCGCACGTCGAGAGACGTGCGCGAAGCCCAGAGAGAGAGTGAGGCGGCGCACATCGAGAGATGCGCGCACAGCCCAGAGAGAGAGTGGGGCGGCGCACATCGAGAGATGCGCGCACACAGCCCAGAGAGAGAGAGAGGCGGCGCACGTCGAGAGACGTGCGCGAAGCCCAAAGAGAGAGAGGCGGCGCACATCGAGAGATGCGCGCACAGCCCAGAGAGAGGGAGGCGGTGCACGTCGAGAGACGCGCACGAAGCCCAGAGAGAGAGTGAGGCGGCACACATCGAGAGATGCGCGCACAGCCCCGAGAGAGAGAGAGTGGGGCGGCAGGTGGGTCGACATAGACTAGTTGGTTTGTGATATGTAGAAGTGTGCCCCAGAAAATTGAGAAGATTTGACGCATTTTATAATTGTCGTATTAGGCGATGTTAAAGTAGTCGAGGTTGACACTAGCTTCGATGCAAATTCTGAACGCGATTTGGACTCCACATAGTACTAGAATGTATCTCGAGGCTAGAAGAGAAAGATCCTCCTTCCATTCCCTTCAGCGACGTTGAGAACGCGCGCGGTGACGCGGAGATAGGGCCCGAGAGGCAGAGAGGGGTTGACGCGAGAGCGCTGAGAGAGAGGGTCCGAGAGCGCGGAAGAGGTTGGCCCGAGAGGGCAGAGAGAGTTTATCAAAGACGGGCGGACCCGGGTAGAAAATGGAAAGGGGAAAATGAAGTAAGAGAGAACGCACCACTTCGGCCGTGTACCATGGCATGTCAAAACGGTCGGAAAATATTTTGAGGCTAGAGGAGAAACTCGATGTGCCCCAGGGCGGATCTTGCCTCAAAAGGCACCAACTGGTCCATGGATGACCTTAGTAACATTGAGAAAACGCACGGTGACGGCCGTGTCCTTCGCGGAAGCGCATATGCCCGAGAACGTCCGCCGAGTCGACGCCGGCTGCGGAAGCGCGTGCAGCGACATAGGTGCGTGTGGGATCAATGCTCATTTACTTTCTCTCTTGACGTTTTCCGCGTTAACCTCGCCCGGGTCGAAGTCGAGAGGCGCGAGGATGTCGACAGGTCCTGTCGACTATTTGACGATGTTGAAGTCCACTGGAAGCAACAGAGGGTGGCCAGGACACGATTGCATGGCCATTCTAGAGAAATCCAGAAAAAAGAATGCGAGTGGAGGACGAGGAGAGTGACTGGAGTCGACGAGGACGATGGCGGGAGGAAGGCCGAGAGGTGGCTGTGTAGATAAGATTGACGTGATCTAATCTACACAGCGAAACTACGAGGGTGAATCCTGCGCCTACTCTCACTTCCTTGCCTATCACTCAGGCAGGCTCGCAAGCTCACCTTGCCTGAGCTAGCACTAACCTTCATCTATCTAGACGTCAGCAATTTGTGACGGGCGCTATCCAGCATATGGTCGAGACGCTCAACACCGGTGGCAAGTTCCGCCCATTCCTCGCGACAATGGTCATGGGCTGGCTGGATGAACACGACGAGTTGCGTCTCGAATGGTAAGTGATTCAATAACTATTATCTGTTTTTGTCATTTAACGCATCGATGTCAACGCAGGGTCGAGGCACTTCCGCAGGGGCTGCACGTCCACCAGCGCTTCGAGGATCAATACCCCAAAGTCACCACCAACTTCATCAACGCAATGCATGGATGGGCCAAACAGCCGTTGCAAGGTGAGCTTTATTCGGTGAGCCAAACTTGCGCTAAACTGTATACATAGAGTATGCCGCTGCGCGCGACGGACCTCTTGAACCCGCCGCACCTGTTTTTTCCCTGACCGCCGAAGCTCTGGATGACATGTCGCCAAACGCGGTGGCACAGGCGGTGACCACTTTCCTTATCAAGTCCTATCGTGAGTCTGTCTTCGTTTCTACTTGGGAGAAGAGTACCAGCTGACTCCCATGTTAGAAGCTGCGTTCGGCAACGAGGTTATCCCGTGGGCAACTATCGCCAGCAAACCCGAAGGATACTACGACACTAGCAAATTCAACGACGTGGTCTTCACCGCCGATGGGCCGCAGGGTGTGAAGAGCACAGAGTGGTTTGTCTTGGGTGCTGCATTGGCGGCGGGGGCGGGCGAAGGGAGCTCGGGCTTTTTCCGCAAGGTTTCTGACGTTGGCTCCGGGGACCAGGAGGGGAACTCCGCCGACGCGGATGAGCAGCGCAAGGCGGAGGAGGCAGAGGCGCAGCGCCAGGCGGAGGAGGCAGAGGCGCAGCGCAAGTCAGACGACGCGGAGGCGCAGCGCCAGGCGGACGACGCGGAGGCGCAGCGCAAGGTGGACGACGCGGAGGCGCAGCGCAAGGCGGATGACGCAGAGGCGCAGCGCAAGGCGGACGACGTGGACGCACAGCGCAAGGCGGAGGAGGCGGATGCGGAGGCAGAGGCGAAGCGCAAGGAGGAGGACGCGGAGGCGAAGCACAAGGCGGAGGCGGAGGCGGAGGCGGAGGCGAAGCGTAAGGCGGAAGAGGCGCAGGCGAATGCGGACGAGCAGCAGACAGTGGTGGAGGAGCCGAAGAAGAAGGATCGGAAGCGCAAGGCGGCTGAAGCCGAGCTTCATCCCGAGGCGGAAGGTGGGGAGCGTCGATCCAGGAGAACCCGGCAATCCTTCGAGGTGTGTTTTTTCCTTCTTGCGTTCATTCATATTGATGGGTGCTGACTTCAATTCTAGGCGGCTGCCGAGCTTCAGCCCGAGGCGGAAGGTGGGGAGCGTCGATCTAGGAGAACCCGCAGATCCCCCGAGGTGTGTTTTATTCTTCTTGCGTTCATTCATATTGTTGGGTGTCTGACTTCAATTCTAGGAGGCGGAAGCCGAGCGTCAGGAGAAGGCAGAGACCGCCAAGAACAAGTCGAAAGCCAAACCAGGGTGAGTCTTGCCTCTGGATTGTTTTGTCGTGGTGTTGATGGCTTGTCCCAGCCGGGAGTACGTCGCGAAGACTCGAGTCAAGGCCCCGAAACGGAAGCGGTAGACAACTAATCCGAAGTACATTTTGTTTTTTTATCTCTACCATTTCTTTAGGGATCTGAAACGTTTCCTAGGGCTTAAGGTCCGGTGAATGGAACTTAAGTTCCAGGTCCAGTGAACGGGACTTAAGACCTTGCGTGGACTTTGAAGCCTTACTTACATCTCAAGCTCGCTAGGACTTCAGACCTGAAATTGGACACTTAAGTACTAATATATATACATGCTTCACTCAAGTTCGTCCAACGTCTTAAGTTGTTTGCACATCTTAAGACTTTGGTGGACGTCTTAAGTCGTGCGGATATCTTAAGTGTTCGTGGTAAGACTTAAGACCTTTGTCGTGAATACTTAAGACTTTTTTGTACAGTGGTGTACTAGTAGGTAGCACTGGTACATGTATATAGCTACCAAGGTCTTAAGACCTTTCAACGTCTTAAGACTTATTTTGGTCTAGACCGGCCAAACCTTAAGAAAGTCTAATCAATTATCTGCTGTCCAGAAAAGTAAAGTAGGCATGGAAGAAACAAAAAAGGTGCCTTGAGAAAAAAAAAAGTATAAAAGCTTGAAAAACATGAAAAAAGTACTGAAAAGTGGAAAAAAAAAAGTCCGAAATAATAAATGTGCAAAGTGACCGCCACACTTCTCGGGTCTGGTCTCCTCAGATAATTGGGTTTCCTTCACATTCACCGCCTTTTCCGCCTTGCTAAGAGCCTCAAAACTCTTGAGGAGTTTATTGTTGTAGTGTTCGATTTTTTTATCCTCACTGTCCAGAACACGATGTTGACTGATGGCTGTATAGGGTATAGGTGGGCGAGTTAAAATGGAGACTGATCTCAGAGGAAAAATACTTACCTTTGCATTTGAGATTATTGTAGATGTTTTCGGAGATGTGGTATGGCAATCACTTTGTACATTTATTATTCGGGGGTTTTTTTTTCATGTTTTCGGGCCTTTTTTCATGTTTTTTGTGCTTTCATACTTTTTTTTTTCTCAAGTGACTTTTTTTTCTTCTTGCAGGCCTACTTTTTTTTTTCTGCACAGTTGCACTGAGGTTTCTTGTAAGATTGGATTCAACTTTGCATTTTTCAGTTGAAAGTGAGGAGTGCAGCTTTATTTTAGTGGAGTGGCTGTGCAAGCCGACCGACCGGCCTTGACGGCTTTCATCGGCAGCAAATGTTGAGAGTCCAACTCCGTAAGCGGTGTGAGCTATCACTTTGTGATACGCTCAAGCGCGGCGGAAATCAGTAACGAAACGACTCACGGAGGAAATCAAGATAAGCCTCAGAGACCACACGGCATGCTACGGCTGTCACGGAGGGTTTTCCCACGGTTGAAAACTGACCTGGCGGACGCTCTCTGCGCGGACGGAAAGGTAACACACTGCAACGGAACACACGCACTACGGAACGCTCGCGGAAAAAAGGTAGCAAAATTGCCAACAAAGGCCCGACCTCGAATCGAACGAGGGACTCGCAATTACGCAATATTGTGAAGAGAAGTACTACAAATGCGCGCGTTACCAGTTACGCCACCGGGCCTATACTGCAAATAGTCATGAAACAACAATCGACACCCACGGAATCACTCACGGTCGAATACTGGCGCACGCTCTCTCCGTGACGGAAAAATACACCTACGGAGCGTGGGAAAAAGCGGGAAAAAGCGAATAAAGGCCCGACCTCGAATCGAACGAGGGACTCGCAGATAGTGCAATATTGCGAGGAACCGACAATGTGCGCGTTACCAGTTACGCCACCGGGCCTATACTGCCAAACCCACGGAATCACTCACGGTCGAATACTTGCGCACGCTCTTTCCGTGACGGAAAAATACACCTACGGAGCGTGGGAAAAAGCGAACACGGCTTGACCTCGAATCGAACGAGGGACTCGCAATTGTAATATCGTGGAGAGTCGACTGCAAATGCGCGCGTTACCGTTACGCCACCAGGCCTATACCTCGAACAACCAGCAAATATCAAGGAGTGCCACACGGACATATTCACGGACGACTTACGGATCGCTACAGGGACATGCGAAGCAACGGGATCGGGCAAACGTAAAGGTTGTGGGGCAGGTTTCCGTCGAGCCTAACGGAAGGCGCGTCCGTCAACTTAACGGAGAACATGGGAGTCGAACTTCGCGGAGGGCATGTGAGGATCCAAGGAAGGGCAATACAACGGAGGCTTCACGGAGAAGTTCACGCGCGGTAATCGGGCGGGAATACGTATAAAAGCCAGATGTATTTACCAAGGAATCTTATCTTGTTATCCCCCACTGCTCACACCTAAGCTACCCTCCCCCCAGCCTTACGGGGCGGAGTTGTCTCTCTCATATACACATAATAGCTCAGGCTACGCCGTCTTCCGTGGGGCTAGCTAAATAGGTCACTTGGATTGAAGGTTCACCAAGGAACCCTTTCTAAAGGTCCCTTCGACTCCGTAAAAACGGGTCGGGAGGAAATTGTTGAATACAAAGGCGTTGGTCACGGCGCAGTCGATGAAAAGCACGTACTTCTAAACAGCCAGCAGCCCCTACTTAGCTGCGTGCAACTGTTGTATTGGAGGCTCAAACGCAGATCTGTGCGCAGGGCACCACTCCCCATCTTCACGGAAGGCTTATCCGTGAAGACTATAACCACTCCACCATTTCATTCGAAACACAACTTCACCACACTCGTCACGGAACCTCATCCGTTGCGCGTTCACACAAGCACAGGAAGAAAACGGGCTACGGAGGAAAAGAGCTATAGCCCGCTCGCGCTGTGTTAAAACCCACGTTTTAAAGACACTGCTTGCCCGAGTAATACGAGGCAGGGAGAAAAGAGAAACCCCCATATCACCCAGGTCTCCCGGCTCGGATCGACGCTCGCATTGCGAAGCTCTACTCCTTCGCGCAAGTGTAGAGCGGCCTCCAACCGCGGCTTTCCTGGAAGGCTAGCCCCCAACAAGGAACTAAAAACCTCGAGGAACCTAGCGCTCTCATCCTAATCCTCACGGAAACGGATTGTACCATCTCACCACCACCACCACAATTTTATAAACCTTCCGTAGCGTACGAGTAGCTACGTTTCTCCGCGACAGAGTAATTTCCCTCTAGAGGACGAATCGCCTTCGTGTACTTGCCTGAAACCAATTCACTGGTCAGACATCTGTTACGAGCCAAGCCGCGGGGTTAAGGGATAGTGGAACAGTCGGCCGGAGTCGTACAAGGTACTCCGGAATAACCGGGGTGCCGGAGAGTAGGCCGGAGTAACCGGAGTCGACAGAGAGGATCGGCGGAGCTGCTTGACACAACACCACTGAGGTGCAGGGTGAGCGTGTACTGCCAGGTATCGTCTAGAGGAAGAGGAAGGGTTGTGGGGGAAGAGAGGAGCGACTGGCACCACTCCGGAAGGGGGGAAGTGACGTTTATTAAACTACTGAAGAACAGGGAGTATGCTAGCTGATTAAATAGTGTAGGATCCTAATTTAGTGTAAAGGAGATAAGGAGTAACATGTGGAACGAGCATATGGTTGAAAGAATAGGAAGTCCATAAGCGGTAAGAGAAGTTCGACCTGTATCAATATTGATCTTGGGAAATGAAACATGAGGTGATGAAATCTGCCATGAGGCGATGGAAGGCAAGAGGGAACATGTGGAGAGGTTGTTACCACTTGATACCAGCCACGACAGACCGCGAGAAGTCATTCCAATACTAATACCCAGTTTCCGGTTGGCTCCGGGTTTCCGGTTGACTCCGGAAACACCGGAGTGGACCGGAATGCCCGTAGAGGACCGGAGTGGTCTTGGGTGACGAAGACCAATGTCCAGGGGTGTGGTTGCATGGATATAACAGTATCCCCCTCTTGGGTTTGGCTCCCATGCCAAACATTCCAACCGGAGTCGGAAATGGTTAGCAAGAGAAATCCAAAGGGATACCGGTATGGGTTAATAACCAAGGCCGAATGATTTGAAAGTTGGGGAAATTCGTCAACGAATTTTTGATGAAGATTTTGAATTTTTTGTTGAGGACGGAAAAGTCCAAGCTGATCACGTGCCCGGCCCGTGCGCCGAGTCACGTTTTCGGTGCCGTAAGTTGACACGTCAACAACTCTTTTGCTTTCCTCCACCACCCGGAACCCTACCGCAACACCAGCAACATGTCCGCAACCAACAGCAACACGAACGGAGGTGCAGGGAGTGCAGGAGATGGTGCTGGGCAGGGAGCGGGGCGAAACGGTGGCGAAAACGTCGGAGGAGGCAAGGGGAAGGGTAAGGCAACCGCGCGCCAGATCCAAGACGACGAGGCGCAGGAGGCAGCTATGGAGCAGCAGCGGTTGAACGAGCGGAGGTCTGAGCTGCAGCGTCAGCTCAGAGCTCTGCTCCGGGCGCCGAGGGCGGAATCGCGGTCGGAGGCGGACGCGAGCGCACAACGTCTTCTTGTTATACGAGAAGAGCTTGATGCACTCGGTCCCCACGTCAGCGTCGTGGATTTGGTGAAGTCGCTCACCAAACCCCGTCGTGACACTCCGGGACCCGTGGCGCAGCCGGACGACTCCAAGGTCGCTCCCGGTAGTGCTACGGGTGCAGAGGACGACGCAGACGACGAGGACGAGGGAGAGACGGAGAGGGAGGAGGATGAGAAGGAGAAGGAGGACGAGGATGAGGCCCCGGATTCCGGTGACGACCGGAGTGCGGAGTCCGACCCCGACGACGGGATGGAGGCCAACGATACGGAGGTCGAATGGCCCAACCCCGGCTACATTCGTTTCGAGGGTGATGAACGTACGCCTTCTATTTTTTTTGTTTTATTTTGATTTTTTTCTGTTTGCTAAAAGTTATGAATTTTAGGGTGTTCCAAACGTCCCGGAAGCTCGCGTTCGCAGCGGGGAACGAAGCGTCGCCACTCCGTCGCCGATTCCAGCGACGGAGACCGGAAACCGTTCTTCAAGACGGGTTTCCGGGGTGACGGCTTCACCGGACTGGAATCCAAGTGGTACACCGGCACCAAGTCCCGTCCGGCCAAGAAACCCCGGACCACCTCGCGCGCCCCAACTCCCTCCAGCTCCAATCAACCCTTCGACGGCCTGATCCGCCAGTTTTACGATTACGTGGATGGATTGGTGGAACAAATCGAGGGTTTGGAGGAGGAGAATGAGTCCCTCAACAGCGAGCTCGCTGTTGAGCAGACGAAGGTCTCGAGGCTCCACGAGGGGTATGAGAAGGCGAAGAGGCTAATGGAAGAGGCTCAGGATGCGGAGCAAAGCGTGGAGAAGGAGCTGCGGGATAGCCAGGATGTGATCGCCCAACTCCGGAGTGAGTTGGAGATTTACCGGAAGCAGGTAAATCTTCCGTTGCACACATTCCGCAATGTTTTGCTGACTCCGGAACCGGAGTTCGACCTCGGTCCGCTGGCTCCCCGAACGCAGGAGTCCACCTCCCCATCGCCCACCCCTAACGACTACCACCCCGACGATGAAGACGTCGACATGGACCTCGGGTCGCCTGACGACTCCGGCCCGGTAATGGCATTCGGAGCCGGAGGGCGAACGCGCGAGTCGTCGGTATCGGAGGACGCTACGATGCCGCCTCAGCTGGAAGATGCTGATTGGGATGGTGGTTCCCTGGCCCAGCGCGGGACGCCGCGCTTGGGTCGAGAGATTACCCCGGCACTTGGCCAGATCGCGGCCAACCGGAGCTCTGGCTCCCCCACCCCGGTCCCCGGAACTCCCATCTTCTTCGAGAATGTCGAAGACTTCGACCACCCGCACCGTCTACCAGCCGTCGAGGTTCTCCCGAAGGTAGAACCCATCGAGCCGGTTATTCCGGATACTCCGGCGACTCCCGGAGTGGAAACGACGGAGAACGAGGGGAGATGGTCGACGGAGGAGCGGGAGTTGATGGAGCGGGATGCAGCAGAGGAGCTGGAATTGGTTGGCGGTGTCGACAGCGCCGTCGAGGACGAGATCCCGTCGGATCTCAGAAGCATCCTCGACTCCGCGATGGATGTCGACGTACCGGTGATGTTGGAGGCATCGGGAAGCGGGAGCGGAACGAGTGGGAGTGGAGGCCCGACGACCCAGGTTAAGGTCGAGCAACCAGAACATCCAGTTCCGGTTCCGGGCCCATCCCGTCAATACCGCGTCGAGCGCTTGGAGGTTAGGCGGAAGCGAAGGGCAGGAGAAGAAGGTGAAGGTGATGTGGTGAAGAGGTATGCGGAAATAATTGTGCTGAGCGACAGCGATTGAATATGTAAATTTTTTGTACTTGTATTTTCTGCTGATTTTCTTGGAGCCCATTGGCTATAAAAATTGTAAATACACAATGATTCGTTTGAAACAAACCAGAGTGATGAGGAGTGAGGTCCGGACAAGACCAACCAGAGTTAATGACTCCGGTGAATACTCCGGATTCCGGACACTACCGGAATGCCCATAGGTGACCATGAATGAGCGTAGTGATCCCGGAATTGAAGGTGAAAGTAATGGATAGAAGTGAAGTAAGGGTTTCGAAGATGGTGACTTCGGAAAAGGTTTTCCTAGACGACCGTCCAGAGTTCCGGTCCCAGTAATGGTATCCGGTGTTCGGAGATCGAACAGGATTACGATCCCAATGTCAGCCAAGTAGAGGGAAGTATGCCAAGAATAGAAGTAGAGAGTGCGTGGCATGTGGATTAGGTCGATTGGTGATTCATGGAGGGAAATCTGCCAAGACCTTGTGGGAACTGCAATTGGAACTTGAACACCGATATGCTGATGAGACAGAGGATTCTCCGAATGTTGAATGGGAATCAGGATTATGATCTTCCTGAGTTATACTTGAGTGAATCCTTGAATCAGTCAACACTAGTCTTGACTTTTGGTGAACGATCCCTATGCGGGTGTCAGTTCGAAGCCTGCTTGTCACGAGCGTAAGACAGCAAGTTCCGGAAAGACGGGAACGACTCCAGTAATTCCTGCTTCAACGCTGAATTTCCAGACAGCGATCGAATTGTGCGAGGAATTTTTGATCCATATGCGGAGTTTCATGGGCGTATCCCCCTCTTAGGGTAGACTTCCCACAGGCTACCGCGAATCGTTTGGGATAGAGTCGAAATTTGGCGAGAAGCCAGGGATTTTGCCCTGAAGGCAGGGAATGCTCGGAGACAAGGAATTTATTCCGGTCGAAGAGCGCTTCTTCCAGATTTTTTCCAAGTCTAGTGGTCGTACTGCGGCGTGCGAGGTTACCAAGCTGACGAGTGAGGTCACCGAGGTGACGCTCGGCTGGCCTTTCTCGATATTAAAACACCTGCAGTAGTGGAGTTCCGGAGGTCCGAGCGACCGGAGAACGGAACACGACCACAGAGTCCAGCTCCGTTTTACTGGAGAAGGAGTGATGAGGCCCCTGACGTAGCTGCAACAGGGCGCTGCAAGCGGATACAGAGGTTTCCTCAGGGGGAAGCCGAAGTATTGATTTTGAGGCTTTTCCGGCGACCGGACAAGACGAGACGTGATTCCGGAGGTGCAAGCGTAAGTCGAGGTCGGAGGCACGTTGGAGGAAACACTGCGAAGTGTCCTCCGGTGAGCTCTTACCCGATATCTCGACGGAGCATAGGTTCCGGATCCGCGAGTCTGACCGGAGTTCGGAAAAAGAGAGTTCCATGCCACGAACTAAGCGGGCTCGGTTGAGTACGGTTATTAGACGTCCCAGATGAGCGTTTCCGCTTTCGTCCAAGGTTTGAAACCCAACTATTGTCTCAGCCCCACAATACCAAGGCTGAATGAACGAAGGGAGAAAAGAATAAAAGGAATGAGTATGCTGAACTGAGTCAAGCATCTCTAAGAAGCGATCCAAGGCGTATAGGAACAAGGTGTCGAATTTGCCAAGGGATCGGAAGCATACAAGCTTCACAAAGGATTCCGGTAGCGGAGCGGAGCATTTTGCGTGCGCGTAGCTATTCCGGAAAGGTGATCGAAGGGAAAGGCTTGAAGCCATGACCCAATTACGAAAACCATTTGGTGGCCATTTGGACACTTGACCAGACGTCGAGGCTCCGGAATTTTCCGGAGGGTCGAGTCCCGATCCAGAATTGTTCGAAAGAACGGGAATGGCGAGTAGCCAATGAAACCGTAGGCGCGGAGCCCGGAGGTTTCAGATATGGTGAAGGCGTCAGAACTGTCGGTGTCGGCGATAAACGCCGGTCCCTCATGGGAGCAACCGAAACAATATCCGGCATAATTGCCGGTCGTGTGCACACTAATAACCCCAAGGATTAAGGATTCGGATTGGTGGAAACCATCATCTTGCATTCAACGGAATGCGGTTGAGAGGTTTTCCGGTTCCGTTATCCAGAACGAAGAAGGAAATCAAGAACGTTGACGCGATTTCGGAGTACGAACAACACCAAAAGAGGAGACAGATGAACTGTCGATTAATGGAAAGAGTTGCCAAGGGAAAGCTTGTCCGGTGGGATTTTGCCGGAGATCTCGCATGCGAAGCCAAAACCGAGTGAATTCCAATATTTATATAGTTACAGCGATATAGGATGTCGAGGAAATGTTCGTATGCGGGAGTTGAATCCCGAGGCAATCTCGGAGAGATATGATTGTTGAAATCGTAAAACTCGACTCCGGAGAGCGAGCGGTCGTAAATTTTGAGCGAATGTAAACGTGATGGATTGTGGTATAACTCCCCGGGAACGACGCAGACGTTCCGGGTGGAGTTTTCGAGCTCTGCATGGTCTTTTAGCTATCATTACCCGTGGAGTGTGATTCTCCGGTGCGCTGGCGCTTGTCGTGAACAACGCGCGTAATGTGCTGACACGTTCCGATGTGATGTCCACCACTGCCACAATACATGCACAAGCCTAGACGTCTCCGGCGTTCCGCTTCCTCCTTCCGGAGTTTGCCTTTGTTGTTCAGCAAACCGGCCGCCTCGGCAGATCGTTTGCGCGAGGGATCGACCGCCTTCCTGGCATAGCCAGAGGAAGGACCGGCATCTCCAGACCCCGATGCACCCGTCGTAGGACGAACAGGTGTTCCGGAGCTCGAGGAAATGTTGTAAACAGGGATGGAGGTTAGGGAAGGCATACCCGGAGAGATTTCCGAGAGAGCAGGAGATGCTTCGCGAGGACCGGAACCACCGCGATCAAGAAGATCGTTTCCGGAAGGCGTTCCGTGGTTGTCCTCGGAACCCGGAGACCCGCGTCCAGGGCCATGATCGCCCCAGAAATCGCGTGCGTTCCTCCGAGCTTCGGCGAGAGCTGCAGCAGGCTGTGTGGCCCAATACTTGGTATCCAGGCGTGTTAACATTGCCCGGAGCCCAGGATAGGTGCTAGGGTAGCAGACACATTCATCCAACTCCATACTCAAACGCAGCGGAAGCGCGTGGTGAAGAGCATGGCACTTCGCGGACTCGCTCCAACCGAGATGGTTGAGCAAGTCTTCGAATTCGCGAAGGAACGGCCCAATCTCCTCCGTGGAACTCATCCGGAGCAAGCGGAGTTGATCTTCCGCATTGCCGTACGAGTCCGGTCCATCAAAGATCTCCAAGAACTCCGAGATGAAGGCGGAAAAGTTCCCATGCCAAGTGAGGCTGGCAGAAACTGGACGCCCGTAGATAGTCGCGGCAATTCCCCGGAAACGAGTCAGTATAAAACTGATCTTATCGTCATCCGTCCGGTGCTCGCGGGGATGAGCAGCCAGATGTGCGTAGCACTGGGAAAGAAAGAGCATGACGTCCTCTTTCTTGCCGTCAAACAACATCGGATATTGGAGCTCCGAGTTTTCGGAGTCCGGAATCGGAGCAGGAGATAGCGCGGGAGATGGAGGATTGGCGGGAGAATTCTGGGCAGATGTGGGATAGTTGGATGGATAAGGAAGTTCGTGAGGAGGCATGTGCGACTCGTCAATGTCAGGGACGTACTCCTCCGGGAGCACGGCGGGAGCCGGCGCTACGACCGGAGAAGGCGGATAGTCGAGAATAAGATCTTGATCGAGTTCCTCCAACTGCTGAAGGGATTGCTGGAGATGTTGATCGTCAATCTCGACAGCTTCTTCAACAGCGTCCATGAACAAATAATCCGGAGACGACCCCGAACTGGGAGGCGTCGCGGATACCGGTGGAGAAGGTGTGCCGGGATACACCGCGATGTCGTCCTGAGGCGGTCCCACATGGAAGGTCCCCATGGGAATTGATGCCGCCGCCATGGGAAACAACCCACGATGCGTTACCGAAGCTTCACCGGATAGGGAAGTTTTAGTCGCAGCCTCGTGCTGGGGTGTCGGTGGAGTAGAAGAATCGTGCAACATAACGACGTATGAGGCAAGACTTCCCCGACTAGCAGAACGAGGGGATGGCCAAGAGCGCAAGAGGTAATTTGTTGACATGCTGATGCAGAACTACGAGACCTGAACAGGTGAGTAGTTTAATACTGTTACGAGCCAAGCCGCGGGGTTAAGGGATAGTGGAACAGTCGGCCGGAGTCGTACAAGGTACTCCGGAATAACCGGGGTGCCGGAGAGTAGGCCGGAGTAACCGGAGTCGACAGAGAGGATCGGCGGAGCTGCTTGACACAACACCACTGAGGTGCAGGGTGAGCGTGTACTGCCAGGTATCGTCTAGAGGAAGAGGAAGGGTTGTGGGGGAAGAGAGGAGCGACTGGCACCACTCCGGAAGGGGGGAAGTGACGTTTATTAAACTACTGAAGAACAGGGAGTATGCTAGCTGATTAAATAGTGTAGGATCCTAATTTAGTGTAAAGGAGATAAGGAGTAACATGTGGAACGAGCATATGGTTGAAAGAATAGGAAGTCCATAAGCGGTAAGAGAAGTTCGACCTGTATCAATATTGATCTTGGGAAATGAAACATGAGGTGATGAAATCTGCCATGAGGCGATGGAAGGCAAGAGGGAACATGTGGAGAGGTTGTTACCACTTGATACCAGCCACGACAGACCGCGAGAAGTCATTCCAATACTAATACCCAGTTTCCGGTTGGCTCCGGGTTTCCGGTTGACTCCGGAAACACCGGAGTGGACCGGAATGCCCGTAGAGGACCGGAGTGGTCTTGGGTGACGAAGACCAATGTCCAGGGGTGTGGTTGCATGGATATAACAACATCTCACGGAACCGCAGTCCGCATCACAGCGGTAACCTGCTCCTCAACCACAGCAGGCCTGCTACTGCTGCCTGTGTTATGGCAAGTGCTATTCAACACTTGATGACCTCCTCCTGCAGGTCACTTGAGCCTAACCATGAGAGCTGAAGTGCCCTTGGTGTATCTCACTGGTCGAGGCCATCAAGGCCGGCAGGTCGGCAGGCATAGCCACTGTATCAAAAAAAAAAAAAAACATGCTCAAATCCTCATTCAGTTGCAATCTGGGAAGAAACCTCAGTGCAACTGTGCAAAGAAATAAAAGTAGGCCTCCAAGCAAAAAAAAAGTGACTTGAGAAAAAAAAGTATGAAAGCACAAAAAACATGAAAAAAACCCCGAATAATAAATGTACAAAGTGACCGCCATAATGTGGCCCGTTTTGCAGGACAGTGTAATTCCATATTCTTCATAAGTCTACGCGGATGTAAGGACAACACGATGCCATCGTATCCGCCATGTAGTACTCCGTGAATATGTCGCCAGTTTAGGCCTTCCCGGGTGTCCTCTTTCACGATGGCCTCAATTTCCTCGAAAACTCGCTGGTGTGCAACCGCGGTCCGGCAATTTACATAGACTTGACAACATATGAGACCTGTGATTACTTATAATGACTTTGAATCCTGTTAACGTTGCTGTTTCGGGAACATACTCGTATTGGCGTCCCGATCCATGCATGCCAACTCAAACTCTAAGAATGATGCAATGCGGGTGAATGCAATGTCGCTTTGGAGGCAGCAGCCCATCGACTGTAGTCGACGGCTTGCTTCAGGCGTCATGCAGCTAACTATTCGAATCATATTATCTTTCGGGTCGGTTGGACTCTCATCGTCCTCTTCGTGCCGGGGTGGTTTTGGCGTCAATGGCTATCATACGTCGGATGTATTACTTATCCTTGGGTAGGTTCGTGTCTTGTTGTGCTTTGAAGTTGACAACACCTGGGAGACGGTGTGAGCATGTCGCGCGGAAGAAATTATTTCACACTGACCTGCCCAGCCGGTGCCAAAGGGACATGTTCACTCAAGTGCCTGTTTAATAAACGCCCGGAGATGCGACCGATTCAAGAGAGAGAAACATGCCAATCGGCGAGAGTAGGGGAGACAACCAATATTTTGTAGTGAGAAAGGATTGGACGATGGGATGCGTGTCCACCTCACCTTCGTCACTTCGTTACTTCGCGTAAGTTGACGGATCTTCGTGACTTTGATGAGAATCTGGGATTCTTCGTGACATTGGCATATTCCTGTGAAAGTTCGTGAGTTGTTTGTTGCACGGCAACTGCTCTGCATCACGAAGTGATGGGTATCAGCATTGTGCCGAGCATGGCCGGTTAGGTTTGGGTTAGGTGGTTAGGGGTTTGGGTTAGTGGGTTAGCTGGTTAGAGGTTTGGGTTAGGTGGTTAGGGTGGTTAGAGGTTAGTGGTTAGGGTTCTGGTTAAAGGTCAGCATTAGGTAAGGTATCTATATGAAAAAACCCGCCCGGCCTTATGCTAAAGGAACAATGATGGCCGGTGCTTCCGGGTTTTTGAACGTGCCTAGGGTGTGCCGAGTTAAGTGACGAACTTCCCTAAAAACATGCCAATGTGACGAACATTCACAGATTCTCATCAAAGTCACGAAGATCCGCGAACTTACACGAAGTAACGAAGTGACGAAGGTCAGGTATACTCTGGGATGCCGAATGAATCGGGGTGGGGTAATATCTGGCAGGTCTTCGGCTAACTTCCCTAGGAGCTCAAATACCTGTGCTGGAATCTTGGGAGGGGTTTTATTTGGCAAGGGAACAGGATGCGGGTGAGCGTAGTGATGGGAAAGTTCGGTTCGACCTTTCGGTTCGAACTCGAACTGAACCGAACTGAACACGAAGTTCAGGTTCAGGTTCAGCCAAATGCCTGAACCTGAACCTGAGGTTCGGTTCAGGGTTCGGGCAAGTTCCAACTAACTACCTCTGAACCGAACCGAACCTTGAACCGCAAATACGCCTCTGGTCACTCATTTGAGCTCATTTGCATTGATTTTTTACTGATTTTACCTTGCAAACACTCAGTTACACCTAAGGTAGGGGACAGATAGATATGTTTACCCCACGTGACATGACCATATTGAGTGATTTTAAGTTTTTCGCTGGGTCGCACAGAGAAATGAGTAAATCCACGACCACAATTATCTGTTTATTGGGGCTAAGATGCCCCCCAAATATTTTTATGAGTTTTAGCGAGAAAGTGGAGGACTAGTTCCAGATTTGATGAGAAACCGGAAACACGATCAATTCGACATCAATTCGTAAGGTTGTGCAGAAGATTTGGAACTAGTGCCTCATTTCCGCACGGAAACTCTTGAAAATATTTTGGAGACATCTTAAGAGCTGTTCAAACAGAACTGTGAGGGGTGATTTGCGGTGTTCTTCCTCCGAAAGGCTGAGTTCAGGGAAAGCACCGAAGGCTTCCCAAAAAGGTGATAGGTCACGTGGGGTAACCGTATCTGTCTGTCCCCTACCTTAGCTGACACACACTTTAAGCTTCGCGGGGCGGGTGGTGGTGGTTTGAAGAGCAACTTCTCGTTTGATGTCACTGTGATGGCCTTCCGAATGAACTCAGTTTGAGAAAATAATGTTCAAACACCATTGGGGGACCGGAAAATGGTGAGGAACACATCTGCATACTCCCAGATGCACCTTTAACTCATACCCAGTTGATATCCCGGTCAACTTCAGGTCATTTTATGGTGAGAAAAAAAAATCAGGTTTGAACGGGTTCGAACCTGAACCGAACCTGAACCTGAGGTTCGGTTCAAGGTTCACCAAATCTCTGAACCTGAACCGAAGTTCAGGTTCAGGGTTCGGGCAAAAGTATGCCGAACCTGAACCGAACCAAACTTTCCCATCACTAGGTGAGCGTCATTGGTGACAATGAGTACAAATGGGCATATCGCACGAAGCTCCTGTTTGGGCTGAAATACACGAAATTTGCTCGAGCATTCCCCGCGTTTCATGAGCGGTTGAACAAGATTATCGTTATCGTCTCGGTGTGGAAACGCTAGACGGAAAAATAAGACTCAGAGATAACATGGAGTGTCTGAACTTACGACAGTAGGCATTTGTTGCGAAACATTGGCGACAGTGGTGCAAGTACTACGAAGCGGCCCGTAACCAAGGTTAAAAGCGGCCTCCTCAATCTGGAGCGCTTCCCATTCATCACCATAAAAAACGGCCTCCATGTACTCAACATGATAGGACCCATCACCAATTGAACCGTCATGAAGATGGTCCTTATTCGTTTTCGGGTTGTAATGCTCGCAACTAGAAATTCACTAAGCATTATCACACAGATGGCAACTCCGAAATATAGATAGTTCACCTTATATATCCCGGCCATTGTCCCCATAATAAAATACAACCCTGCCCTCACAAATTCTATCTTTCATTCAATATCCACGCTGGGTTTGGAAGAGATAAGCGCCCGAGCATCCCTCATCTCTTCCTCGGTCTCGGAAAGGTTTCCTGTAGCTTCAAAGAGGGGCATGCTGCACCCGAGCTTTTGGATGGCAGCAATATATGATAGAGTCTTGAGAAAGATGTTGCGGGATGGTGAAGTAAACTGTAAGTGTTCATCACGATCCTTCCGCAACCGACCTCTGACATCTGCTCGGGACGCCTTTGTATGAGAAATGCGCAGCCCATCTACATCGCTATTCGGACATATCTTGGATCCTTCGCCTTGAGAATATAAGTAATAATATCATCGGACTTGAATTCACTTACAAGTACTGTGTCGCTCAATGCAATCGACCTGATTTCCCTGGGTGTCGACGAGAAGATGGTATTTGACAACTTTCCCTGAAAGGGTTTGCCCCATATTCCGCCGTTTGAATGGGCAATATTCAGTACAGGATCTTGCCAGTTGTTTGGGTCCATGTGGAACAGATGACCAACGCAGCCTGTTGAAGAGGTTTCTGGGTATTCCAGAATATAACCTCGAGGATATAGAGTCTCGAGACTTGTTTGGCGGTTAATTGCAACATGGTTAGATTTTTTGATTTCAATCGAGTCGTCCGGAATGTCGGGGACGCTGACCCTACTTTGAACCGCAACCATCCTCTAAACATCTGGCACC
The DNA here is from genome assembly GCA_029233265.1 of Mycena alexandri. NCBI lineage: Eukaryota > Fungi > Basidiomycota > Agaricomycetes > Agaricales > Mycenaceae > Mycena > Mycena alexandri. Next base: position 181,536 of record JARJCM010000132.1, on the reverse strand, counting down.
ATGCGCTGATTGTCCAGATATTCGAGAGCAGCCAAGAGATTTTTCTGCACAGATGGAGGAGCCACACTGGTTGGGAGATTCAAAATTTTCAGCACAATTTACGGTGAAAAATGTCGTTGGGTTTTCAGACATTTTTCAGTGAAAAAGAGGGTGAAAATTTTAAACATTTTTCACCACAATTTTAAGTGAAATTTGAGGTGAAAAACTTGAAACAAAATTCATAAGAGTTCATGCTAAATTTTCACCATAAATTCCAGTAGTTTTTCAGACATTTTTCACTGGAAAAGTAGCTGAAAAATTTAAACATTTTTCACCACTATTTCAAGTGAAATTTAAGGTGAAAAACTTGAAACAAAATTCAAAAGCTTTTTTACCACAATTTTCAGTGGGAAAATCCATGAAAAATGGCTGAAAAATGTTCCAAGAAAGGTGGTGGAAAACTTGAAATCTGGTTTCAACTTTTTTTAGAGAGTTTTCATCTTCTTTTTCACTGTGATCGTTGGTGAAAAATGTGATGGAAAACACAGGTTTTTTTTCACCACCTTTTGCAGGGTATATATAGGTGAAGAAGTCAAAGCAGTTCTCAGACATTTTTTGCCTGGAATTGAGGTGAAAAACTTGAAATCTGAATTTAAGTTTTCCAGCGGAAAATTTGCAACCTCTATTTCAAGTTTTCCACCACAAATTCAGCAGTTTTTCAGCTGAAAATACTGGTGAAAAACTTGAAACCTGGCTTAAAACTGACACATTGAATTGAAGGATTACATAAGGACAGGAGGGTAGGAGGTGGAAGAGAAGAGAATCACATGAATTGTTTCGCTAGCTTGTGTGCTTTTAGAACTGTGTGTACCCTTGAGTGGCACAAGGGATGGTGCAAGCAGAATGGAGCCCCAGAGAAGACAGAAGTTGTTCAAGTTGACTCGGGGTGCTCTGCAAAGCGATGGATTGAAGAGAAGAGTTACAGCCAGTGTTACACTGGGGGAATTGCTACCCTTGTAAGCAAAGTCAAACACTTTAGACTGCGAGGCAAAACTCAATGTGTGGGAGGGGGGGCTGTTAAATGAATGGAAACCATAATTGGTGGTGGCTCACGTTGGGGTCAAAGGTGCTTATCAAGTGCTCAGAGTGTGTGCCATCGCAGCCCACCAGCAGGGGGGAATTTCTGGGGGGGATTCTGTGGAATTTGGTCAAGTCTTTGCATGATTTGCCCCCACTTGCAGACAGGAGTCGTGAGAGGACATGCTGAGGACTCGACTGCACCATCATCGAGCCCTCCAGGCTTCCCGCAGGTCAGGGAAATTAAATTCCCCTCTGTGCAAGCAGAATTTGACCGAATTTGCCCAGTTCAGAACCATGCATTGGTCAACCACGGCTGGGATGCAAATTTTGATTGCACGGAGGGGAATTTAATTTCCCTGACCCGTGGGAAGCCTGGAGGGCTCGGTGATGCTGCACTCGAGTTCTCAGGAGGTCTTCCAACAACTCCCTGACATCAGCAGAAAATTTGCATCCCAGCCGTAGTTGACCAATGCACGGTTCTGAACTGGGCAAATTCGGTCAAATTCTGCTTGCACGGAGGGGAATTTAATTTCCCTGACCCGCGGGAAGTCTGGAGGGCTCAGTGATAGTGCAGTCGAGTCCTCAGGAGGTCTTCCAACAACTCCTCATCATCGGCAGAAAATGTGCATCCCAACCGTGGTTGACTGATGCACAGTCCTGAACTGGTCAAATTCGGTCAAATTCTGCTTGCACAGAGGGGAATTTAATTTCCCTGACCTGCGGGAAGCCTGGAGGGCTCGATGATGGTGCAGTCGAGTCCTCAGCATGTCCTCTCACGACTCCTGTCTGCAAGTGGGGGCAAATCATGCAAAGACTTGACCAAATTCCACAGAATCCCCCCCAGAAATTCCCCCCTGCTGGTGGGCTGCGATGGCACACACTCTGAGCACTTGATAAGCACCTTTGACCCCAACGTGAGCCACCACCAATTATGGTTTCCATTCATTTAACAGCCCCCCCTCCCACACATTGAGTTTTGCCTCGCAGTCTAAAGTGTTTGACTTTGCTTACAAGGGTAGCAATTCCCCCAGTGTAACACTGGCTGTAACTCTTCTCTTCAATCCATCGCTTTGCAGAGCACCCCGAGTCAACTTGAACAACTTCTGTCTTCTCTGGGGCTCCATTCTGCTTGCACCATCCCTTGTGCCACTCAAGGGTACACACAGTTCTAAAAGCACACAAGCTAGCGAAACAATTCATGTGATTCTCTTCTCTTCCACCTCCTACCCTCCTGTCCTTATGTAATCCTTCAATTCAATGTGTCAGTTTTAAGCCAGGTTTCAAGTTTTTCACCAGTATTTTCAGCTGAAAAACTGCTGAATTTGTGGTGGAAAACTTGAAATAGAGGTTGCAAATTTTCCGCTGGAAAACTTAAATTCAGATTTCAAGTTTTTCACCTCAATTCCAGGCAAAAAATGTCTGAGAACTGCTTTGACTTCTTCACCTATATATACCCTGCAAAAGGTGGTGAAAAAAAACCTGTGTTTTCCATCACATTTTTCACCAACGATCACAGTGAAAAAGAAGATGAAAACTCTCTAAAAAAAGTTGAAACCAGATTTCAAGTTTTCCACCACCTTTCTTGGAACATTTTTCAGCCATTTTTCATGGATTTTCCCACTGAAAATTGTGGTAAAAAAGCTTTTGAATTTTGTTTCAAGTTTTTCACCTTAAATTTCACTTGAAATAGTGGTGAAAAATGTTTAAATTTTTCAGCTACTTTTCCAGTGAAAAATGTCTGAAAAACTACTGGAATTTATGGTGAAAATTTAGCATGAACTCTTATGAATTTTGTTTCAAGTTTTTCACCTCAAATTTCACTTAAAATTGTGGTGAAAAATGTTTGAATTTTTCACCCTCTTTTTCACTGAAAAATGTCTGAAAACCCAACGACATTTTTCACCGTAAATTGTGCTGAAAAATTTGAATCTCCCAACCAGTGCCAGAACTTCGGAGTTATCACCAGAAAATCGAGTCGGTCTCGCAAGCTGCGGCCCGACGTCGACGAGATGAGGCCCGTCCTTAGATTGTTGTGAATCTAAAATTGCCGGTTCAGGCTGCATCGAGTCGCCATTCAAGATATCAGCCAGAGCAAAACCCTGATCGTCTTGCATGCTGCACAGGAAAAGACGACGAGGAAGGCAAGAAAATTTTCATCAGGGTGAAACACTGTCCACTACATTTGAAAGGTGGAAGGTGATATCCGCTATGTAACTCGTAAACGAATCGGGAGGCCGCCAAAGAAGAGAGAAAACAAGCATTCAAGTCTCGCAGAGTTTACGGCACTCGGATGCACACCTGGTCAGTGGTGGGCCACCGGGATGGGACTGGGTTGCTGGTGGGATCAACCAGGCGGCGAGGGCGGGACAAAGCTGAGCTCGAGCCTCTGTGTGATGGATGAGGCCCCGGGAAGCTCACGCCAAAGCTTGTCCGAAAATTTGGCTTTTTGAGGGCCAAATTTTGCGATTTTCTTGTCCGAATTTTGGCTTTTTGAGGCCAAAATTTCACGACCCTTCTCCGGGATTTGGCTTTTTCAGGTGGGTTTTCAACTTTTTTGATCCAGCTCGGATCAAGTTGTCGGCAGCTTGCCCCGGCATTATCGGCATCACAGCATTGCCACGACAAGTTCTGTCAGTTCTGTCGCTCACACGCTGTGCTTCGAATTCTGAGCTAACACCATCATCTATATCGAGTCCCGTTCGGGGCATTCATCCACGGCGTCCAAATGTCTTATGCTGCTTTCTGCTTCTTTCTTGGGCCAGTAGTGATCTGTTCTTTTGTGGGTCAAGCCTCGTGGACCGTGGTTCACTGGCACGATACTACCAGTGATAAAGACCTCAAATGAATATCAAAGACTTTGTGCTCGTCCTCAGACCTCTTCAGACCTTCTTTTCTCCATCGTCGACGCGCTCATGGACAAACTCTCTGAAACGGCAGGTATCTTGAAATCCGGGATATATGCGGCTCGGGGAATGCAACTGGCGGCTGACGACTTGAGATGTCTTGACCCGCAATTCAAGGCCCGGGTTCCTGGCACGATGATTAATGTCGTCAGTGCTTTGCTGCAGAAAGTCAGCGAGATGGATGGCACGGGGGACTTCGCAGTCTTTTCGACGTGGCTCGGCCCTCTGATATCCAAAAAAGTTCAGCAAGGAGAATTTTATGGCACAATTGAGGGGCACATACACGACGCGGTATGAATTTCTATATTCCACAGTCATATAATGAGAACTTATGAGTGATTGGTACCAGGGTGAAAAGGAAATGCTCTTGGCCAAAGCCCGATGGCTGTTTCCGCTGTATTGGGCTGCGGCTCGACACTGGCTTCTGGGATGGGTGGACCTTACCGCGAGCGAAATTCACATCTTCGACAGCATGCCTGAGTTGCAATCATATATGTGGGCCGAACTTGTGAGTATGCTACTGCCCGAAGCCTTCCTTGTTTTGTTTGACATTCCCAGGCCATTGTGGAGCTCGCTGAAACGATTTTCACTGCGCTCGGGCGGCCGGACATGAATTTGGAACCCTGGCCAGTTATAAAGCACTCCCCGTCGGAGCTGCATCGTCAAATGGATGGGCATTCATGCGGTTTTTTCCTTATTGGTGGGATCCGTGTTATCGGTAACGGTCAAGATCGGTCAAGATCTCTCCAGCACCACCCAGGGCGAGATGTTGAGAGTTCGGCGTGACACATTGGATTTAATCTACGAAAACCTTGGGTACGTCCTAGATTTCTCATTCAATAACCCAGGATTAATTGTTGCAGACTGCATGCTCCGAAACCTGTTGCTCGCACCAATGGTGCAATGACCCCAGCAGAAAGAACTCCCGATGCGGAGGATCCCATGGGCTCGACCGCTACGCAGGTGGCGGAAGATGTTGCAATGACCTCGGTGGAAGCAACTCCAGACGCAGAGAATCCCGTCGTCTCGACTGCTACCTCTGTGGCGGAAGAAGGACTGCCTCTGATTTCCGATTTTGAGGCAATCAATTCGTATGTTTAAATCTGTATCCACGGGATATAGCTGACTCTCTCCTTGTTATTAGGATAGACTTGTCAGACACGCCCACCGCATCTAGGTAAATAAATCTCTCGCACACTGAGTAAATAACTTGATCCCCTCTCGTATACTAGCTCCAAACGGAAGCTCGAAGACTCGCATAGCCAAGATTCGAGGCCCTCGAAGCCCGTGAAGATACCAAAGACCGCGAAAGGGAAAAGTAAAACCAAGGACCAGCGGAAGGAAATTCTCGAAAGTGATCCTGACACCTCCATCGTCGAGCCCCACCAAGTTTTTTGTACGAAGTGTTCAGCTTAGTGATGTGCGGGCTTGGCTTGGCCCGGAAACCAGGGCTTGGGCTTGGCTTGACCGGGCTTGGGCTCATCCAAACTGGAGCCAGAGCCAAAGCCACAAGCCCGCGAGGCCAAGCCCTGGCTTCTGGCTTGAGCCCTGGCTTGGTCAAACCATTTCCCCACGGTTCGTAAGCAGAGAAGAAGATTATTCGGTGGCTACAACAGCACCAGCACTCTCATCCACAAGTTCTGTTGATGCAAAAGGCAGAATTCACTAAATGTCCGTCAGATCGTGTCAGACTTCAGTGGATGCTCGCCAAAGTAAATTCAATTTTACCACCTTGAGGGCCTCAGCGCTGGTTGGGTCATTTGATCATTCGGAAACATGCACAACTGCTGAATGGCCGGGGCTACATGTAGATCCATTGCAACACAACTTTTTCATTAAAAAGCTGTAGATAGGGGCTGTCGGACACTGCCGACATTCCATCATCTGATCGCGGCATCTGTCGGCATACACAGGACACTGATGGCTGCCGTTGCTGGTAGCCGCCGGTGTCCGCTGCCGTCTTCTAGCACTCCAGGCATATCACTCCATTTCTCCCACTTCCTGTGAAGGACGGTTTCAGGGAGAGGAGGACTATTTTGATGACTGCCGCAACTTATGCTGGATTGATTATTATTTTTACTATACAATCCCGGCAAGCCATGGCTTGGAGGCTTGGCTTGGGCCTGAGATTTTAGAAGCCAGAAGCCCAAGCCCGTGCAAGCCAGCATTGTGGCTTGGCTTGGCTTGTGAAGCCCTGGCTTGGTACCACGGGCTTCTGGCTTCAAGCCCAAGCCTGCACATCACTAGTTCAGCTTACGTCAAGCTCGATAAAAAGCAGGAATTCAAGCTCGAGAACTGGATTCAACACCAAGAACGGTGCCCCGGGATCACCGGCAAAGTCATAGTACGCGTCGCTGTCAAGAAGAAACATGTTGCGGTGATCTTCTTCCCTCTACTTAGATGATGACAGGTCTGACAATAATAAATAGGTAACTGGCCCAGGTTCAATATCCTCCTTCTTTGGGCGGCCAAGAGAGACCAATCCAACTGACCGCACAAGCGAGATCCCGGCCATCGCCGCTGCTGATTCTGATTCGGACACCGACACCCAGCCAGCCAAAACTACCTACGTTTTGCGAAAGGTTAACGCGGTATGTCCTTGAAAAGTCGGGAATCTAGACTCCGAGCGTTGCCAATTTCTTTGACCCCGGTCCACTGCGAAACCCGTCGCCCGAGCCGGTCATTATCCCGATCACCAAATCGTGCAAACACCTATCTGGGGGTGTCTATGTTGAATATATTCAACGCACGTTGACCCGGTCTCTGGGCGGGGTCTCCGCTGTGCTCCGGGCGCGGCTTGCGAGACAGGTGTTGTTATACAAAAAGTTCGGGACGATAAAGGGGCAAAATACCCCAGAATCGATTCAGCCGATAGGACACTCGATTCCCGCCAAGGGAAATGTTTGTCTTCCCCTGACTGGACGGCTACTGAGCATGTGAAACTCGATGCTGCCCTCAAGGGTTGGGCGCGATGGGAGGTAGATTTCGGCGCGGGAACCGTTCGCTCGACTCGCTGCGAGGGGTTAACTACCAACCCCGACGCAGTTTGTGACGCTTGCAAAAAAGTCTCGAAGGATGAGTCGTTGATGCATGCCGTCAAGAAGGTTTGTCCCTCACCGTGAACGACGGTGTACAAGTGCTAAAAATCACTTCAGGCGAATAACGAGGCCGCCCTTTCCGCTCGAGCAGCAATACGAGCTTCAAAAGAGCCGCCAGAAATTCTCTAATAGAAGACTCCAGGACTACGAGGCACGGAAACTCGACTCGCTGCTCAAGGACCCAATCACCTTAAAGTGCTCAAGACTCTGGAGAAGGGTGAAACGACCGAGTGTTTCTTGCAACTGTACGAAGCCGCGCTGAATGGGAAATTGAAAGAGTACGAGACGGTGAGGGAACTTTGCGCTGTTGTGGCCGAGACCATCGAGCGTAAAGACGCGAAGACACTGTCTGGTATTCGATATCCCCCGCACTATTTGAATTTCGCGATTCTCATGAGGCCGTATGGCGGAAACTCGGCGCGGCAGTTTGGGATCCTTTCTGGTGAAATCTCGCTTCCATCGATGCGACACATGAGGTGTGTATCGCCAAACTCTGTGATGGTTGTGTATTAATTTCTACAAGGGCCCTTATTCCCAAGTCCGCAGATGCGATGACCAACCCTTACCTCATCTACGAAAATATGAGTAACCGCCTCGCGGACTCGATCAAGTACTACGGACCAGTCGCTGATGCAGGAGATTGCACAAAAGTTCGGAAACGGCTCTCGTACTCCAACGGCTTTGGCGGCCACGGCAGTGTGTGGGAACTAGCAGACTGCATCGCCGAGGACCCGGAAGATATTGAACGGGTTATAAATGAGATTACGAAGGCGAAGGCTGAGGCCAGTCAAGTCCGCGCTATCTTGATCAAGGTAAGAGGCATAACAATAATCTACGCTACCCCGACTGAAAGATACATTATCTAGATCCCTCTTCATCAGATACCTCCTCAAGTCGTTGCCCTCATTCCAACAAACGGAACCGATGACGCGTCAAAAATCTTCGAGCGGCATCTAAAACTGCTCGCCATGGCTGCGGAGCTCTCGCTCCCTGTCGTCTCGTTTGCGGCGGACGGCGCTGCATCGGAGCTGGCTGCCCAAAGGCTCATGGATGCTCACAAGACAACATTCCCACCTGTTACTTACGACTATCCCCTGTACGGGATCCATCTTAATGCTCCTGTATTACTGACGGGTCCCGTGGTGTCAGGGCAAGACCCAGGTCACGCAAAGAAGACTGGCCGTAATGGAGTTCAATCTGGAAACAGAACAGAAGACCTCGGCGAAGACGTGGTGGTCAACAATACCTTGGTTGAACTTCAGAAAACTCCGAACTCGGGTCTACTGCCGTCAGATGTGAATGGTAAACTGGACAAGCAGGATGATGGTCCCGCACGCCACTTGTTTCACGCGCAGGCGCTTCACGCCTGTACGGCTGGAGAAGGCGAGGCCGTGAAGATACGCGATGGTTTCGCGGGCCTCTTTGTTTATTTGTTCGTTCTTGGCAAGTATCACAATATTTTTCCGTTCAACTGTTGCTGATATTTTCCTAGGTATATTGTTCGACGCGTGGCTCAATCGCACGATGACGGTCGCTAACCGCGTACTGGCCGTTCTCAGAGCTCGATTCTTCCTCCACTTCTGGCGTGCTCACATCATTCGGATGAGTGCGGAATATCCGGACCTTTAGTCCGTCGCGAGATCATTCATCACGACTCGCAGCTTTCACATTTTCAACCGACTATGCGACAGTCTACTCCTCCTTGTCATCATCTACGCCGGCCGGTATCTCAACCAGCCGTTTTGTCCATGGCTGCACGGGACAGAATTTGTTGAGCACTTCTTCGGCCTCGCACGCATGATGCTTCCGAATTTTACCTGAGCAGAGTTCATCAAACTCGTCCAGCACGTCATGGTCCGCCAAAAAATCCTTCTCTCCGGCTCATTCAAGGAGACGGGAACGAAACGCTCGACTCGGTTACATTCTCGATTTTGATGCATCCGTTCTCACCGCTGAAGACCGACGCCTTGCAGAGGTGACATTGACGGATCGGGACATGAATGGATTGGTGGAACTTGCCTTCACCGAGGCTTCCCTCTGCTGCACCCAGCTGCTTCATACACGGGCGCCGAAACCGACGGAGAACAAACCTCTCGGCCTCGCGTTGGCCTCGCGCCTCTTGGAGCACCTACACCAAAGGTGAAACCCTCTGACGGGGAGGCTTCAGACTCCGACGGGGAGGACGATGGTGATGACAATGACGGCCAAGATCCCGAGTTGGAAGCGGAACTGCTGGGTTCGTCCGATATTTCGGATGAGGCGCGGGACATCGTATTCCGTCGGTGATCAATGCCCTGTCAATCATGTATTAAGTGATCCGGACACGGCGGCAAACATGGGCCGACGGCATGAACAAATTTCATCGGCACACACGTCACACGCACGCCCGTTGGTCCTGCCGTGCCCCTCGCATCCTTCACCGGAATCACCGCTGCTAATGCGCAGGAGCAAGCGAGTGCGCTCCTCGGCGGGGTGCGAGGGGAGCAGCCCCGACGCGGGCGCGGGCGGCGGGACGCCGTTGGGGGACGCGGCGTGCCCCGTATGGCCGTCGTTCTGAGGGCGGTCGAGTCGCGCGTCGGGGTCCGAGTCGGGGATTTGCGGGCTTGGGAGTAGGGCTCGGGCGCGGATTCGGTGTAGGGCACAGTGACGCCGTGCCCCACATCGACGGTGCTGCTGCTGGTGCTGTCTTGCCGGTAAGGCTCGGGCGCGGATTCGGTATAGGGTACGGTGGCGCCGTGGCCGACGTCGACGGACGAGGTGGATGGAGGCAGCGCGGGGAGGGAGGATTCGGAGCCTGTCGAGGCTAATGCAAGCAGATGAGCCTTCATTGGTAGGAGCAAGCTTGGAGACTCACGCAGGTACGCGGCGACACCCTGCGGAAGGTACGCCTTCGCCGTCTCGAGCGAGGGGAGATACGCCTGAGCGCTGGCGTAGACACGCTCACACCCCCGCGCGTCCCCCGGCGCTTTCCCTGTCCCCGCGCGCATTGACCTGTCGCTCGCCAGCCCCCACCCCCCCTCCTCCTTCTCCGCGTCCTCTTCGGCGTCCGGCGCGGGCCTCACCGCGTCCCCAGCGTCCGGCGCCGTGGACGTCTCCGCCGGCGGCCCCCGCCCTGGTCGCCCGACGCCCACGCCGCACCCTCCCCGTTTACCGCGGGCCCCGCGCCGCACGTGCACGCCTACCCCACGCACTCGCTCGCCCTTGCGGTGCACCCGACGCCGCATGCCGTGCCGCTGCCGGCCTCGTCCCCATCAGGTGGGGTAAGCACGGTGAGCACGCCAGGCGGGGCGAGCGGGTACACCACGTCGAGCGAGAGCGGGCTCGGCACGCCCTCCCCTTCTGCCCCTTGTGCCCCGCCGCCGCCGCTCAAGAAGACGTCGACGTTCCCGCCCTTCGTGGGCGCCATCGGGCCGGGGCTCGGGCTCGTGGCACGCCCGCGGGGGGCGCGCAAGTGGGTGCGGGAGGCTCGGCGCGCCTCGCGGACACCGTGCCGGCGGGGGACTTTGACCGCTCTCCGCACTCTGCGGCGCACGGGCTGGCGGAGACGCACGTGTTGCCGACGGGGGACCCGCTTTCTACCGAGTATGACACCGCCGCGCCTGACGCAGATGGGAGGATAGTGCGAGTGGGAGCGGGAGTGAGAGCGAGAGCGAGAGCGAGAGCGAGAGCAAGGGGGGCGAAAAGAAGGGAAGGAAGGGAAAGAAGGGCAAGCTGCTGCGGCGGCTGAAGGAGAAGATGCGCGTCGCGTAATGGTCTGTATCGTGTATACGTACGACTAGACTTGTGAATTGTGTACATACGACTTGTGTACGACTTGGGTACTTGTGTACTGGGGTTGACGTTGTGTATCGTTTTCGTACCGCATCGTATCCTATCTTCGCTGTAATCGTCGGTGTAATTATAATAAAAGCGGCATTCTGTATGTGCTGTGCAGCTTGATCATGAGTTCCTCCCGTCGTTGCGGTGCCAGCCGGTTTGTGAGAAGAGAAGAGAAGAGATGAACCAAATTTACAATGCAGTTGTTTTCTCTCTCACTGGTCCCTCAATTTGGATTAAAACTCTCGGAAAAAATACCTATTACAGGCGCACAAGATGTCTTCGTAACCTCGAATTAGTACTTAAGAGCACCTTTGGCTGAAGTAGGCTCACGGCACAAGAACGGCCATCATCCATCACCCGATAACATCACTTGTTTCCGTAACTCTCCCATGCACCGTCACGCCACTGAGATTATCACCGCAACATCGATGTCTGAAGCATCCAATTTTGCTCCTGTTGAGCATCTTGACCCAGGGGCTGAATTCAACACAGAGGCAAGTGACATCCCTACCAACTTGTACTGGTTCAGTCCTGACACGCGGCACCTGGACGCGTAGGGTGGCAAGCTTTTCAAGGCGGGAGATTATGCAGGCGCGGCGAAGTGCTACCAACGCGCCATCGCCGAGAATGATACTGTATCAATATACTTTGCGAACCTGGCCGCAGCGGATCTCAAGCTCGGAATGTGGGTGTTTGGAAGACAACCGCCCTTCGTTAATTGACCGCCGTGGGCTGTCTATCAGGTACCATGCCGCACAGGACGCCGCGCGGAGAGCTTTGACTCTAGACCCCAGGTCAGTTAAAGCACGATACAGACGCGCGATGGCCCGAAAGGGCCTCAACCTCATCCCAGAGGCTCTGGTCGACATCGCAGGTGTGCTCACTGCCGACCCGGGGAATTCTCAAGCAAGAACTGAGCTCGCAATTCTCGTGGAAATGCAGTGTTTGGCTGGTAGGCGGCCGCTTGAGCCAGAACAAATTCTCGCTGCCGATTTCCCTCATGCATATGGATCAACTTCAAATCCACCCGTCCGGAATCCGTCTGATCCTCACCAAATGTTGTTACCATTTTTTCACAAGGTCTATCCGGATGAGGTGCCAACAATTGCTGCGATTAATCCGGGGGTGGTACCAAGTGGATGCAGTGCCTGCAAGGTAATCAAAGACAAAAAGGATCTCAAGGCATGTCAGAAGGTACTTACACTTGTTGTCTTAATTTTCTGCATTCTGAGGTTGTACAGTGTCGCCGCGCGGAATACTGCAATGTCGAGTGTCAGAGAGCTGATTGGTATATATCATTTTTTTCGTTGCCAAATGCATCACAAACATTTTTTATCTTTCAAGGCCGAGTCACAAACTCACTTGCAATCCCGCAAAAGAAAAGGGTATAACGATGAAAGTCGGACGAAATATCCAAAACAAACAATTTTTTGACCTGCACCTCCTTTTCTACGCCATTCGGGCAATGGGCCCGCCGAAACTACCCAACGGCAACCACGATCTTTTGCTCATGGTTGTTCTTGACCTAGTTCCCATTTCGGCTCCATCTGACTCTGGGAAGCACCGGAAACATATAAGCGTCAAAAATCTCCTTCCCGTTCCAATCTGCATTATCCCGCAGGAGGTTGCGGATATGCACCGTGCGGTGGTGGCATTAACGAGGCCACACAATCCCGTCCATGCGATCTGGATAACCACAAGTGGTGTGTACGATCCAGCCGAAGAGAACAGTTCTCGACTTGGCATCCTCCCGGTCCGACCATTCATTTTGGAAAATATTGGGGAGCCAGAGTTCACACTGGACTTGTATAGCCATTCCTATGGGCTATTCCGGCGCATCACTCCTGATCTCGATTTTCTTTTCACGTATGTTTTCTCTCTCCACATTGTTACTTGTTACTTATAGAAGTTTAGAAGCATCAACGATGAGCTGAGGCTAGATACACACAACCACTACTCATTGCGAGCTTGAACATGTCACATTTCACTATCTTATCTTCAATCTATATCGACCTTCATCGAGCTGCTCACAGGATTACCAAATTTGTGTGTCGTCCCGCTCACAACCATGTACGTACACCATGACGGGGTTCTGAACTGTGCCGTGGCTATATCGATGGAAAGAGAAAAACGAGCCATTTTTGGTGGCTCTCCTTCTGCTTGTCCTCACGGGAGCGGATTGGATGTACACTTACCACAATCATCGCTGACAGGCTTCCAACGAAAAGATGCGGCCGAGTGAAACCTACCAAAGAATGAAGCTCGCTCACCTCGAGGAGCAACAACTCCGGGCATCTGTCAGGGCGGATAGGGCTGCACGAAAAACTGAGCGAGAGATGCTACGGCAGCAGCGTCGCGAGCCGCGAAAGCCGGAGTCCCTCCCAGATCCCGTACGGCATTTCCGTCCGTCAAAACGCTCCCCGACCTCTCCGGAAATGATTGTTGGGCCTCCAAGACCTCCTTCTGTTTCTTGAAGCGCGCGACGCGGTCTACAGGTGTTAATTTATACGACCTCGTCGGGGAGGGTAATTTCTTGGTTGTATCATAGGCCTGTTTAATGTTACGTGTAGATATTCTTTTGCTTTAGGAAATCTCAAGATTCGATGGAGCATGAATGGAAAACGCGGGAAGGCCGGGAGTTGAGCCGGCGTTGGTGCGGTATTCTCGGGGTCCGCGTTGACGCGCGAACTCCTCGAGTTAGGACAGAGGGTCCGGGTTCGACTCCCGGCGTTCCAGTTCAAATCCGCTGGATTGAAGGGGTTTTTTGGAAGTATTTCTGCCCTCAATTGGAAGGCCCTGAAGCTTTGAAGGTGTGCGAAACACTCAAACATACAATTTCCTTCTCCACCACCCTAGAGTAGGTCCAGGGGATACAGTCAGACAATACTGAAATATTCAATAGAACGTGGTGCACAGCACACGGCCGCAGCGACTATTATAATAATTATTGGGCGTAACGAGTGTGCAAAGAAGATTTCTTTTGTTGAAATGCCGAATTCCTCGTGGACGCCTCAATAGGATGCAACTCGTACCTGGTGGTTTTTTCTTTTTGGAAAAAACCGCGCGCGAGAATCAACGAGCACCGCGTACTCGGACTCGGACGCAATTCTGCACCGGGAGCCTGAGGGCGGCCCGTCACAGGGAATTAGCCAGAAGAGCAAGCAACGCACAACAAAAGACGATCTGCTCAGAAACCGCATTCGAACGCTGGGAGTCGAACCCAGACTTGCCCGCTGCCCACATATCGCACATGAATGGAATGACAATGTGCAGCGGGTGTGCGGCGTGCACGACATCCGAGTTATGTCACATGTGTGGATTTGGGATGTGCCAAGTGGATACGTATGTAATATGTATTCTTTTGGAGGCCGATTCAGACGAACTGCGTGTGCACTGCCAGTGTTTTTTCTTTGGTGTTTTTTTCTTCTTTTACGCGGCTGGGATGTGACGGTCAAGGGTTGGTACGTCTTTCGCTGGGGACCTCTCTCGTCGTCCTTGGTCTTATTCACCGCGGACAGCTGTACACTATACAAATCTCACCTGGCAACGCTCGACTGACCCGAGTTGAATTCCGCCGCATGAGACTCGGATGGGATCACTTACCTCAAGACTCGCCACTGGCACTTGCCGCTGTAGCCAAGGGTACATCAGAGCGAGTAAATCGAACGTGGTGCACCGGGTGCCCAATTCATTCTTCGGCCTGCCAGTGAGTTGACCCGAAGACGCTGAGATTCAGTTTGTGAGTCACAGTTATAGCCACTGGCAGTAGCTCTTGCAGATGTTCGACCGAAAAGGAAGTGTTAACACCTCGGGGATATCATGGCCAAATTCTCGCAGGTTCATCTCGAACGCACAAAGATAAATTTGGCCTCCATGTGTTCCGTCATGAGCATTTAATGTCATATATAGTAGGCACTGACAGGAGGACACCTCTAATCCGGGACTTTATCAAATTTAAACCGATTGGCGTTAGGATCGAACCGTGGGAAGTTGAATTGATGAGTTGATTGGAGGAAGTTTGAATGACAATTTCCTTCCGATAAGCCAAACCACCACGAGACCTGCACGTCGGCCCTTTTCGACAGTAGGGAAGAATGGAATAACCATCAAGCTGTGTATCCGACACAAGTACATACAGTAATCATACGTGATCCGAGAGGTTGGTGGAAAATTTGCCTGCACTTGTCGTATCGTGAAGTTGCTGGGAAAAATTTCAAGTTCGATTCAACGAAACAGACCTCGAGCGGCTGGCGTACCGTTGCGGAAGCCTCCACCGTAGAGTGAAGCTCCGATCCCCCGTGGACGGCGAACATAGGATGGACATACGAGTTTGCGATGCTAGTGATAACTCCGCTTGAGTATGTGTTGTCATTCCTTCTTCTGGTATTCAGGTTCGCCAGGAGCACATTGGAATAGCTGTTGAGGAAAATTGTCAAGGTAATATTTCGGAGCGTGCGAGACGCACCCACAGCTTTCCGAGGAACAAGGCTCTGCATATGCATGTCAATGAGATTCTGGGTAAAGAATGGGAGCGGACTCACGGAGTATCATGGACAAAAGTCGCAGACAAGAGAATGAATAATACCAGCTCTACCCCGGCGGCAACGGCAGTGACGGCGCCACTGTGAACAACTCGAACCGTGAGGCGGTCGATGAGCCCGTTTGTTGCAGAAATACCGCCTTTATTTTGATGCAACTGAGGAAATAAAAAGTAAAGACAACAAGAGGAACACGACCGATCGATCAACTCACGATCCAGAGCATGGATACCACAATGAGAACATCTGCACCAAAACTTCCAGCGAGCCAGATCTGATAAGCGTCAGTCGGTGTTGAGATGACTGAGAGAGATGTCACTTGCAGTGAACTGTGGCTTCAATTCTCCGACTTTTTCGATGGGGATGAAAGCAGTCTAGAGGGGTTAGATGAGCCTGATCAAAGTCGCTGAGATACTCACCTGTATTCCCGCAACTAGGCCAGCAATCATTTGCATGACAGCAACCTAGGCGGAAAAATTGTCAATTTTCCGGGAGCAATGATGCGCTAAGAGACCGTACGAGGTCAATCACTATTGCGACGATGTGTGCAATGTTGGTACGGCCCAGAACCCAAATGCGCCTGTCGAAGTACTCATCAATGTTTGCCAGAGAGGACTTCAAGCGACAGACCATGAGAAAAAGAATTGGACAAGGGCCGCGACTGAAAAAATGGTCTGTCCTGTAGTATCTTCCTCGACTGTTAAGATATCTACCTGTTCCGCTCATGACTGGAAAAGTGTAGGCAGTCCAAGGGAGTTCGGTGAATGTTGCAGGGTTCCCCCATCCAAGAATCAGAATTTGCCAAACGGCATGGGTAGCGAATGCGGTCTGCACAATGTCCAGGCTCAGTGTCGCAACGACTGCGAATGTATCAGCCAGTACTGAACGAGGAATCACGGCGGACAAACCTAGTCCTTTGATCCACTTGGAGTCATTGTATCGCGACGAATAATAAACATCTGACGTTTGAAACCACTGTGAGTTTTCGACAAAACCGACGGCTTTCGCACGTACAAGTCTGTATGACCAGCGTTCCAAGCAGGCTCCAGTTGAACAGGGAGCCTATAAACTGGGAAGTCGTTAGCGCAGGGTGCTACGCCTGGGAAATGGGACATACGAGTGGGCCAGTAAGAAGCAAATAGGGTTCTCCGCCACGAGTCATGGGAGGTCTCAAGCTCTTTGCCGAGGACTCGGAAGATGTTTATACCTCAGCCTTGCGTTACTAATTATAAATTCTTAGATGTTTGACTAGTTCTGGACACAGAAGATAAGGATATGGGTGTGGGACCCACCGAATCTTGATTGCATCTTGCCTATACCCCAAATAGTTAGTCGTGTAGGCCATCATGTCATGAAGTTTATTTAGCTGTAGGTAGGCCAGTAATGGCTATGACAGCAGTACTCTAATGTGTATGTATGTATCTACGGGTGGTTGGTTTTGTATTGTATTTTTGTAAGCCCACGGCGCATTTCCTAGGTATTTTTGGACCTTGCTGGACTCAGTGAGAGGTCTCACTGTGAGGGTGACAGAGCCGTCCGCCAATAAGTGGAACTTGGAAGCGGATTCAAGCGCGGGATGCTGAGAACCGCAGTCGTGGGTTCATTCCCGCCATGCAGAAGTTGACCGCGCGAGGGAAAAGTGGAATGGGGCATTTGTCGCTGCGAATCTTGCGATAGTATCGGACGCCGCTAAACGAGGGTCACGATTCACCGGGAGAACGTCTCAAATTGATTCTGATTCCCTCTGATTCGGGACGAGATTCAAAAGTAGAACTTGGAAGCGGGAGAGGTTGAAGAGCGCCAGAAGTTCGCGATGGTCCTATTTTCTGTACGATCAATTGTTATCAAGAACTTCCGCAATGCATCAGGAGCCAATCGACGCTCATCCTCAAAACATTGCGGGTGAAGAGTCAAGACGACGCTTCGGGCTGCGGCGTCTGTCAAGCAGTCTAATACAACATCTGAGATATGGAAGCTTGCGGATACTATTTGCTCAGTAAATAGTACCAATCGGCGGCTTGTCGGCGGCATCGGGCGGGTCGTCGTCACGGTGGTTTAGGATCCGAATCGGTATAATTCCGCGTCCATCGGAAGTCTTCAAATATCTTCAAGGCGGCACTCCTGGGGTCCACGGATGTTTGGGCACGGAACATGTGGTCCAAACATATGGCGGCCATATTGCACATTTATTATTCAGGTCTTTTTTTTTTCACATTTTCGTCTGTCTTTACGTTTTTGTCCTTTTTTTTTTGTCTGATGCCATACTTTTTCTCAACTTGAGACTTTGACAACTTTTCTTTCCAGTGTTTGACCGCGGCAGTAATACATCCTCCTCCTCCTCCTCCTCCGATGCCATGATAGAATGTTTCCCATTGGTCATGTACGTGAAATAATTTTTAATGCATGGGGATTAAGTTTTGAGTTTCTCCCAGCTACTTATACTTAACTTTTTTTTTTTTGCCATAGCTTTTCTTGTTCTTTGGTCAACACGGTGTACGGGTAGTATGGTACGGGCACGGTGCGTTATTTCACGAAACTCGTCGTTGTGGGGAATCAAAGTGTCAAGAGGAACTGAGATAGGTCAGAAATGGTTGAATCCACCGTCGAGAAGTCCACTCACCATCAGTTTCAAGTGTTCTAGGTACCCCGTAACCCGTCCCGTAACCGTCCCGCATGGGCTCAAAATCACAACCCGTATGTACCGTGAGCTGCACGGACGTAACTGTATATGTTACGGGTGCTGATCCCTAACTGTGCTTGCCCAGAAATTTCGCAGTTGTGAAATCGACGCGGGCGCGTGACCGGGAACCCACAGCGAAAGCCGCTAGGATGTAACGAACCGCACTGCTAGAATAAGGGGACGTCGGGGCAGTGAGCTGATGAACCAGACTGATTCACGGAACAGGCTGAATATCAGGTCCTGACATCATGGCAGGATTAGAACGGGGATCCAATATAAGGCTATGCAAGCGTGGCTGATCCTCATTGAGAACGGGTGGATACCGACGGAGAGCCTTTAACAATTCTTGCTACATTACCTCACTTCTCAATTCGAATTCCCTCAACTCCCAGCTACACTTGAGCATGTCGTACCTCCACTTCCCACAGCGTTTTGCAAGTCTCGCTGCACAGACCTTGAAGGGAATGCTGGGCACTACAGTTCCTCGCAATACCGAGCCCAGTATTGTCCAGACAACACGTTCATTTCTCCAGCACATACCCTACTACATTCCTCCTCAAACCAATGATTCTCGTCGAAAAGAACTCGTTTCTGCTCTCGAAGAAACTTTGCTCTCATGGAGAGTCTTGCCGGCAGCCAACTCTTCTTCTATCTATCAGATTTGTCAACATTCCGCCGCTATGGCTGAGGTACGTTGGTTGTGGTTTTTACCTGACACTTGTCGCTTACAGTTCTTTTCAGCTGAGCTACCACCATCACGACTTTGATACCCAGTTGCAAATTGCGAAATTTACATGGTACAAGTTGTGGCATACACATCCAGCGCTGATATGTTAATTCAACTTCATTCCAGGTTCCTGATATACATCGATGATTTGTCGGCCAATATGCCTTCTGCTCTCCAGGACTTCCAGTTAAAGTTGCTGCGTCATGAGACCCCAGAGGACCCGGTGTTGCAGCACTTCACTGGCCATCTCACGGACATGTACAGATTCTGGGACAGTCTTCCAGCTAATTGTATCACAAGTGCTGCGCTCGGGTTCATCACCGGGTGCGCACTCGAAATTCATACTGAAATTCGGAAAATTGAACTTTCTCTTGCCTCAACGTCATGGCCTTATTTCTTACGTGCCCAAACTGGGGTTGCTCCTGCATATGCAGTCATGATTTTCCGGGCAATGTCCGGCAATATGTCTCATTACATGCAGGTCATCGCGGATGTCTGCCTCTTCATTGACCTGACCAATGATGTCCTATCGTGCGTTGTTCCCAAATTATTCTTATTTGACGCGACTGTTGAATGTATCTATTCAGGTTCTACAAGGAGGAGGTAGCGGGAGAAACTGGCAACTACATTCACAACCGCGCCGGGGTCGATAGAAAGCCACCAGCTAATGTTCTCGCGGAAGTTGTAGAGGAAGCATTGGCAGCTCAAAATCGTGTAACAGCAGCTCTTCGTGCATGCGGATCCGAAGGAATTCATGCGTGGGCAACATTTGTACAGGGATATGTGTGAGTCATTCTTCTTCCAGAGATTCGTGTTTTTACCTGGCTCTGGAAGGGCATTCCATTTAACTCAGGATCGATACAGATTGAATGAATTGCTTTCCTGATTACGAGTATTTTTGATGCAATCAGAAATCTCGTTCTTTTAACAAACAAACGAGGGGTGTTGAAAGTGTCTTCCTTTTGATTGTAGCAAAAAAAAAAGTAATGGATTTAGTGGCTGTGTTTAAGTTGGGTTTCACCGCTGTTACCCCAATAGTGGCTGCCCAATTTGTTTACATCTCGGGTAATGCGTACTCCGAGCCGGTCGTTTCGTCTACTCACAGCGCTGGGACTTCAATTTTTTTGGGTCCAAAAAGTTGGGGCGAGTTCGTCAAGTTTTGTGACAGAAATATGACGGCCAAAAACCGGATCAGATATGCGCTGATTTCCGAATGATTTTTGACACGATGGATTGTAATCCGTTTTGTGACACAATAGCTGGGATTTTGAGGGCACAGAAACACAGTGTCATCCAATCAGAGATTTGGGAGATTGTTTTTTTGGGCACGAAAACTCAAAGATTTGTGGAACCAAAAAGGTTGAGTTTTTGATTGGACTTGGTGGGTCACAAAATCAGAGACATCAGATCCGGTTTTTGGCCGTAAGATATCTGTTACGAAACTTGACATTCTCGACTTGATTCTCGACCTCACTTTTGGGCCCCAAAAATTGAGGCCCCGGCGCTGTGACTCAGACCCGGTGCGGGAGATCCCGTTTGGCCGCATCAGTCGCTTATCAGCGTGAATTGAAACACACTGGAAAAGTTAAATTTGGCCCACTCGCGTAACGGCGAGTCGCGTTGAAAAAACAAATGGTACTGGACACCTGGAGTGGGCTGCTTATGAAGGAGGACTCACTAGTACTCACTGCCGGATGACTGGACACTCACAGAGTTAGTCAGTATGCGGCCGATAAATGATACTTATAGGATAATTCTTTGAGGCCAGAGTCCCACACTGGTTAAATAATGTGCGTAACGGCATTTCCTCCTGGACAAAACTTACTCGCATGACTGACCCAAAACCAGCAATGCAAGCGGATGATTTGGAACGGTGAGTTTAAATCATTATCCCAAACGCTCCAAAATATAAATAAATCACAATCTAATACTCGCTATGTCGTAAAGTGACCGGAATTGAGTTTTCGCCCAAATTGCACCGCAAAGCCATGGTTGAATGGAGCTAAGGTTCTGTGTGTATGATTCAATGTTGCCCCTCTCACTGACTCCAATGAAAAAACACGGATTTTTGATCACCAGGAGCGATGGAATCAAGATTTAAACCACCTTCTACATTTAGCTGTGATTCTCCATCCATAAAATTTATTTATACAGAGCCACAGAGGGGCGGAGGAGCCAGTAAACTTGGTGAGCAGGATTGTGGTGACGGATAGATATTTTTGAGACATTTACACCCAGTAAAACGACCTCAGAACAACTTACACAAGGAGAATATAGCTATTTATAGAAACATTCACTGTAGCGTTTAGAACTCGCAAGTCCTCAAGTGTCAGTGACCCAGAACACTCAAAATTGACTATAGTCCTAGAATCTAGTAACTGAGGTGGTAATTACGATGTTTTGAGGGCCCTGCGGTTAACATTCCGGTTGAATTCCGGTCACTTTACGACATAGCGAGTACTGCTGCAGAATCCTAATCCCCTCAGGTTCCCGTCTGCATGCACTCCACCAGTTCACTTCCAACCTAGGCATGTTGATGGACTTGGACAGGGTACGTGAGGGCCCCGGACTGGCTACGTGGTGGGCATGGTAAAGCGATAGATGGATGAATACCTTGATGATGGCGGCATGGCATCGGGGGATTTTCAGAAATAAAGTCAGTCACTAAAGATCGCGGAAAGGATGAAGGGAATGTACTAACAGCATATTCATCAAGGCGAAGACAGGTACTGCATTTCGACGCGAATCCCTTTGTTTTAAGTTGACTTGAAGCTCATGAAAGGAGCTTTGAGCTGGCACGAAATCAAGGAAACCAGCGGCATTCAATCCCCTTTCAACCTGAATGAAACTCAACTAGGATGTATAACACTACAAATACATGTAGTTTTTGTTACACTTTTATTGAGAGAATTCTATCCTGGGTGTGCCTGCTGTCTTAGCCAAGGCACTCAACATACTCCGCCAAGCGAATTCATCGAATCACCATCATCATACATATCGTCCAAAACTATCACGGTTGTCAATCCTCATTACTGATAGCAGGACCATCGCGGGGTTTGATCGAACATTTGAAGTCCTCCGGAAGGCTGGACAAATATCGTTAGTGTCAAGGTTCCCAGAGAGTCGCGCGCTTGCCTCACTAATCCAGACGAATACTGTACGTCAATGGGAATCTTCATTCCATTTCCATCAACAGCTGGTGAAATATTGAATGAGCTGATGATTGATGCAGCCAGAAGAAAAATCGAATTTTCGGCGAGCCCGCGACCCGGACAGATGCTGTAAAACCCCCATCCATCTGGACCCGAAAACGACAGAGATTGAGCTTGGATTGAGCGTACCGACGGCCGAATCCGAAGCAGTATTCTAAAGGCGAGAGCGGCTTGTGAATGCGGCCGGTATCAAGGAAACGCTCGGGTGAAAAGTTTTCCGGTGGGTAGTCTGGATCTGGAGCACGGGATAACGACCTGCGGGATGCTTGGTGGGAAACTTAAAAAATGACTGATAAACACTCACCAGATGTTGGGTATGACTGTGGTGTTCTTCGGGATGAAATAGCCTAGATGAGCTGAGTCAATCTAGACACAAAAGAAACTGTATTCGGACCATTGTAAAAATCATCTTCAGTTGACGCCCTCGGGATATCCATTGGTAACGGAGGGTGCCATCGAAGGGTTTCTTTCACTATTGCAAAAATGTACGGTAACGCGTGACGATCTTCAATACTTGGAGGACGTTCACACCCGACCACGGAGTCAATCTCAGTTTGCGCAGTGCGCAAAATCTCGGGATGGAGAGCGAGAGCCATGATCATGTTCAGGACAGAGGAGGAAATCTGAAAAAAATCAATCAATCAGTGCAATAGTACGCTAGAGGGAGAACTTGCGACTTCTTGACCGGCTGAATCGTGAAACCTGAGTTCATTGTATTACATGTTTGCTGTGATTCAGGCTTACCTGCGTACATTGATGCAGCAGCCCATTTGACAGCATGTTCGAAGGTCTCGTCGGTATCACGTTCTGCTTGAAGCTCGTTCTTTGTAAGCGCATCCCTGGTGAAGGAAGGTACACTACTTCCAGCGGCCTACGGAGAAATGAAAATATTCGGAAAACAGTCTCGAGAGTCGCTTACCATCTCATCCTTTACATATTGGAAAGGTTTCGCCACCAGTTCTTGGATCATTTCCCTCCCTACTGTCCCTACGGTATGGAACCGTGTGAACGGAAACCAGGTGGGTAGATGTTTCACTGTAAAATTATCAATTGAAAACTTCACAAAGGAATGTTACGGCGTACATGCTGGAAGGAGATCAACTATGAATTCACCAGGAATGGCCGCTTTGCTAATGATATTCATAGCAGCCTCCGCGCGAACAATGTACTGATTACGCGAGGTCAGCTCGTATGTCCGAAAGTACATCTGCCACTGACGGGATCTTGTGCTGAGTGGACGGATATTCCATACATGGTCGACATTATGACTCGCCCGGCGGCCCTGTTAGAGTCATAACA
Organism: Mycena alexandri; assembly: GCA_029233265.1. NCBI lineage: Eukaryota > Fungi > Basidiomycota > Agaricomycetes > Agaricales > Mycenaceae > Mycena > Mycena alexandri. The sequence goes on along the minus strand of JARJCM010000132.1, from coordinate 158,201 downwards.
TCAAAACGTACTCATCTGCATCGAGGATGATGCATACAATCTGACATCATTGATAAAATCCGCAGGAGACTCAGCCAAAGACCGGTTGAGGATTGCACTGATGTCCATAAGAGTGCCGTCATATTCCCTGAGGGCCTCGGGACTCAGTGCAATACGAGCCAGCTTTCGATGTAGTTTCCATCGTTTCCCAAACGGAGCGAACGCAGTGCTCTGACGACCGAATTTGTTGAATTTCTGCAGAATATAGTGAATGGAGGAGCCTACATTCACTAAATCCATAAGCTCGCATGCGACCGTGAAGTAGGGTCGACTGCAATAGAGGTTCCCTTTTTTGACAAGTAAATCCAGCATTGTTTCATGATTGTTCAGGACGAGAATTGAGTTGCCGAGTCCATGGAAGTAAGTCATGTCCCCTTGCGAACCGCATTAGCCGATTTTTGGGAGACCGAAGGTCGACTATCCGACTTACCGTATGTCTCTCCAATCCTTAGAAACCCGATCCACGGGTGTTTCAGAGGAACGTGAAAAAGATTGCCTGAGTTGGACTTAGGCATAATGAAAAAAGCCCGCAAGGAATGTACAGACCAACAAGAGGTAGGCCTTTCGGGCCGGGTGGAGTACGTTGAGTAGAGATGTCTTTTCTTTTGATATGGAAAATGAAGACGGTGCAGAGGGCGCAGAGGCCGACTACCACCGGGAGGACAATGGGAAACATTGATGCCAGTCGATGAGGGAAAGAAGCTAAGGTCGAACTGGTGTTCTACTTCGAGAGCTAAAAGTCGCCGACTCACCATCTTATCTTGGCCCTTGTTCCGGAAAAGCACCAGCGTATTGGCGACATTGCTGATTGATTCTGGTTCCCTGTGATTCGGGGCGAGATTCAAAAGTAGAACTTGGAAGCGGGAGAGGTTGAAGAGCACCAGAAGTTCGCGATGGTCCTATTTTCTGGGCACCGGTTTTTCGCCGTGGCGTGGCGTGGCGTGGCGTGCCGCAGTGGCAGTGCTGGCGTGTCCCGACGTACAAGTGTAGGATTTTTTGTGGGATTTCGGGTTTCTTGCATAAGATGACAACTAGCAATGTCCTCTACTCCTTGTAGCAAGCTATGTTACCATTACTGCCTTTTTAATTGATTTATCTGTAATCTAGTTTTGTATCGGGGGACACTGAACAAAGGTCCCAGTAAATGGAACTTGGCCAATATGGTCGGATTAGACTTGAGATAACCTGAATGGACTGTCGAGAGAGTTTATGGTGCCCAGGAGTGATGTCGTGAACTGGAAACCATTATTTCATCTGCATCATTTGAATTCCCACGGTTGAGTGATCATGTTATTGAATGTCCGTGTCGTGTTCATGTGTGAAAGCGCCCGTAAATATGTGTTTCCGCCTTGATATATGTGCCTTCTCGCGTTTTACACTCAAACGTTGGCTGCTAACAAGAGGGAAAAGGGCGGCAAGAAGTGAATACCTGTTGAATCGAAATGGAGTCGGAGCATGGTCAGAAGAAGCTGGGGGAACATTTTCAGAACTCAATACAGCAGGGACAGAGAAGGGGAATGACTTGCACGCCCCAGAAACAGGTGCTGTAGTCGCAGGAGGTGCGGCAAATATTTTATGCCCTGGTGGACCATATGCCGCAAGAAACCCCTGGAAGAAAAAATGAACAAGAATCTTCACTTAAAGAGTCAAAGACGCACCAAGACTATTGCGCTACCGAGTCGAGGCCTTGAATTTTTTGCGATAAGCCAAGGACAACAGTTGAAGTAAATACTCGCAATTGAGATTGCCTAAGACAGCAACCGGAGGGTCAAAAATGTTCGCTACGGACTGAGAGTTTGATCAGTGTGCAGGACCATAAAGTATGACATGACCTTGAGTTACGAGCATAGCATTACTCGGGCTACGGTAGCTCAGGTGTGTCTGCTGGTCTCGAAGAATTTTGTATCCCTACTTGGCGCCAGTTTTGGCTCAGCGTAATTCCGCAGATCGAAAGAAATACTCACTGGCTGAGGGCACGGAGTACAGTTCAGAACCAATGTAACCCGTAGCATTCCCTATCATAATGTAGGCCGCTGAGGGGGAAAGGGCGGGAAGGAGAGAATGCCTGTCAGATCGAAAATTGGCAAAAGTGGAACCAGAGCACGAACAAAATCAGGTTAGGGGAACATTTTTAGAACCTGGAGGGCCATATGCACCCCGGAAGAGAACGGGCTAGCAACAAACTTCGTCTGCAACTCTCCAGAGACATATAAAGACCATCCTGCTGCTGAGCTGAAAATCTGGCGTGCAGACAGCACGAACACCTATCCTTGATCAAAGTTGTCCATCGCGATCGAAATCTCCTCAAACGGCGCACCAGAATTGCGGAAGTATTTTTTCATAGTTTTGATTGTGACTTAGGTACCTAAATGCTGTGACCTGCGGGTAAATTCAGCGGGAGATTGAGCACGAGTTTAAAAGTTTCGGTGCCCAATCTTTGTTCGGGGATACAATTTCAAGTACCCGACAACTACCTCAACAGGTCAAAGAGTACCACGCAGGGTCAGTAACAGACGAATGCTAGTGAATATAGGTCATTATGAGCCACCATACCATTGCACGGTGCTGCGCGGCACTGCACGGTGCTGCACGGCACTGCACTGCACTGCACGGCACAGGTGCACGGTGGCGTGCACTGCCGTGCCGTACCGTGCACTGCCGTGGCATGAGCCGTGCATCGCCGTGGCGTAGTCCTTGCACCACCATGCAGTGTGTGCATGTCTGGGGTGTGCTGTCTCCTATTTTATTGCATTGAAATACCAGTTTTAGTTAAACATCGGGATAAGTTTGGAACACAATCATGGACGGAAACTTCGACGGGATGAGGACCCAGGGCTCTCTACGAGGGTATTGAAAACCTCTTGAGGCCTGCGCAAACAACCTATGGACATGATAGGTGATATACTTGAGGGCGGAAGTCTGTTTCAAGTCTTAACCATTGGATTTCAACCATGAGAAAATTATTCAAACACTGTTTATTCAATGGATGAGCTTGACTAAGTGTAGTGAATTTCCTTGCTGGAATGTGTGTGAAGTACCTCTGACAATCGGCGGAATCACAGGTTAACAGATCTGGTATGGGTCATCTGCTCGGGTTGCATCCGACTCGGAAATTCCAGCTTACAGGAAACATTGTTAGCACTGTATGACTTATATAGTACCGTACATCTAGGAGACCCACAATCCTGGGACATACCTCAGAACAGTCAAGTTCCCCCGGGGAACGAGAATCCAAATGAACATTCAGATAATTGACTATGAGTACCTGCCGCGGGTGGAGTGCTGTCTTTGGGCAATTGAGCAATGTGAATAGGCCGCTACGACGCGATCCAAGGCGCCCTGAGTCAGAATAACCATTGTGAAGACGGAGTAGACGACAATATCAATGCCTCTGCATCAATAATCAATAACACCATCTAACTTATAAAAATATCCATTACACTTTGATACAGGAAAACCATGGGGTAAAGAAAGAAATGCCTTGAGTGCAGCTTGAGAGTGTCCCTGACACCTGAGAACCACTCACAGACTGTGTCAGTCTTAAATCGGGACACGCCAACACTGCCACGGCAGGCACGCCACGCCACGGCACGCCACGGCTTTTTCCCGGGGCCCCTATTTTCTGTACGATCAATTGCTATCAAGAACTTCCGCAATGCACCACAGAGGAGCCAATCGATGCTCATCCTCAAAAGATTGCGGGTGAAGAGTCAAGACGCTTCGGGCTGCGGCGTCTGTCAAGCAGTCTGATACAACATCTGAGAATGGAAGCTTGCGGATACTATTTGCTCAGTATATAGTACCAATCGGCGGCCCTCATCGGGTGGGTCGTCGTCACGGTGGTTTAGGATCCGTTAGGACTCGGATGCGAATCGGTATAGTTCCGCGTCCATCGGGAGTTTTCAAATACTTTCAAGGCGGAGAGGATTGTATCTGCGTGAGTACTCTTACTGCTCGATGCTGAACCTGGTGAGGGCTGACTTGACTAGTCTTTGACCCCAGAAAAGAGGTTGTGGCATCGACCCCGATTGTTATCGCCTCTGTGAAGGTAGTCTCTGCTGAAATTTATCCTATGAAGGCAGTTTGCTTCTCAACCTAAAATGCCCCAATTGAACCTATTTCTGTAGGTTGAACATGAATCAACCTATTTGGATAGGCCGATTTTTTTTCAACCTAAAGGTACAACTAAATAGGTTGGCATGCCCCATTTCATCCTGCTGCAGGTTGACCCCGGGTTAATTTCAACCTCAATTCTCCCGTAATCATCTGCCTCTCGAAATCTGGTGCATCGGAATTTAGTTCCTCCGAGTCCGACACGCGGCCATCACTCCTGTGACGACGCGGCTCGCGGGGCTGTGTGTTGGCTGTGTATCTTTCGTCTTCGCCATTGTGTTCCCCAAGCATTCACGAGTGAACCAATGCCCTCGACCAGGGTTCCCGATTATATCATTGCAGGAGGTGGCCTCTGTGGCCTTGTTCTTGCTGCGCGCCTCTCTGAAGATCCCAGCGTCTCCGTTTACGTCTTGGAATCGGGGTCTGAAGCCTTTCACGATGAAAACATCGACGTTCCAGGTACGATTAGAATCCGCTCTGACGACAGGTAGCGCTCTGACTTCGCTTGATAGCAAACCTTGCCCAGACATGGGGCAATCCGAACTACGACTGGGCCATGTTCAGTACTCCCCAGAAAGAAGCTAATGCTCGACCGATCTTTCTTCCCCGGTATGCTGGATACCTTCAGTCCAAGGCCCGTGGCTGATATATGATCCAGGGGCAAGGGCCTCGGTGGATCGACTTTGGTACGCCAAATGTGCGAATATTGTTCTACCTGCTAACATCACTGCTAGATCAATGTTATGGAGTTAACAAGGTCAGTCGACACTGGAGGAAATCACAGTACCTTCTGACCCGAATCAGGGCGTCTTCCGTTGAATATGATGGTATCTACGTCAACATGTTCTTCTCAACATACACTCATTCCTCGTGACCAGCGATCGAAGGGCTGGGAAACCCTGGATGGAACTGGAATGAGTTTCTGAAATATTTCAAAAAGGGGTGTTTCTCATCGACACGGCTTTTTTGTTGCTAATTTGAGCTCTCAGTCCGAAAGCTTCACGTATTCCCCCCAGGAGACGGAAGCCTATGGAATGCACTTCGATGACAATGCCCACGGAACTGACGGGCCTTTGAAGAAAACGTTTCCCCGTTACATGGATACACTTGCCCAACCGGCCTTCCAGACCGCTGATGCTCTAGGAATTCGCCGTAATCCTGATCCCGTTAGCGATTTCTACTCTTGCTGATGTGTACTTCCTGACAATTTTTGCAGAGCGCTGGAGACAACCGCGGCATTTTCGTGGCTACAAAGTCCATCGACACTAACGCTACTCGCAGCTCTGCTGCGGCGGTATGTGCCATCATAGTTTTATATCTTGTTACACTCAGATTCATGTTGCTGGAGGCCTATTACGAACCCAACAAGAATCGTCCGAATCTGACCATCATCACGGGCGCGAGAGTTGCGCGTCTCCTTACTGTGAAAGACTCCGGCTCTGGGATTGTCATTCGGGGTGTCGAGTACTTGAAGGGTGATGCTCTCAAAGTTTTGGAGGCGTCGAAGGAGGTCATCCTATGTGCTGGTATGTCGCCCTCAAGAAGACTAAGCGCAAAATTTACCGATAACGGTTTCTTAGGATCTTATGAAACCCCTAAAATACTCGAACTATCTGGTAAGCCTTGACACTTCGGGTTTGCTCGAGAGTGGTGGTGACGCATAACAGGAATCGGTGATCCATCTATCATTGGGAAGCTCGGGGTTCCCATCATAATTGACTTGAAAAGTGTGGGGGCGAATCATCGTGAGTCCGTCCACCCTCGACCGCGCCTCGGATTTGACTTGTTCTTTGACAGAGGCAAACATTATGTCGGTAATAATTGAGGAGACATTGACACTTCAAGCAGGACCACCTTGTTTACACATTCACTTCCCGATTGAAAGGCAAAGTAGAGACATACGACAGCATGCAAGACCCGGAAGTGGCAGAGAGGCAAAAGAAGCTTTAGTGCGTACAGTATCTACCTTTTCTATCGTTGCTCTTACCGTGAACAGTACCGAGGAGAGAACTGGCCTTCTATCGGCGACCCCTAGCCTCTTCGCTTTCCTTCCGCTTCACACAATCGATAAAGATGATATCATTCTGGATTCTGCCCGTAAAATGAAGCTCGAGGACGCCAATCTGGCTGCCCAAAAGACATTCAAGCTCCAACAACAATGGCTTGTCAATGATCGTATCCCGTGGATCGAGTACGTTACCCGTCATATACCAAAATCCGACTCTAACTATGTGCTCAGCATCAACTTTATTGATCGTTTCATGCCTGGTCCTGGTGCCAACTTCGACCCTGGTAGAGCATATATGACGATCAATGTCATGCTTCTCCATCCGTTTGGCAGAGGATCAGTCCATATCACGTCCTCCGATCCGCTCCAGAGTCCAGCAATCGAGTTAAACATATTCGACAATAACGTCGACCTCAGCATCTTTGTTGAAACGTACAAGTTTGCCAGGAAGTTCTTGACTACGGGGCCATTGGGAGCGCTTGTTGAAGAAGAGATCTGTCCTGCGACTGAGCTCAGAACGGACGACGACATCAGAGAATTTCTGCGTCAATCAGTTGGAAGCTCTTTTCATCCAGTCGGCACAGTCGGAATGCTTCCAGAGAAAGACGGCGGGTGTGTCGATCCCAACCTCAAAGTCTACGGTACCGCAAATTTGCGCGTGGTAAGTTTGCTAACATGACGTGCAAATTCGACCTGAACTGAAATGCTACAGGTCGATGCGTCCATTATCCCGATCAATATATCTGCCCATCTTCAAGCAACTCTGTACGCTATAGCAGAAAAGGTTCTTCAGGTTAATTCGAGACGTAGAAAGTGATTTGACATCGGTTGACAGGCCGCCGATATCATCAAGAAGGGGATCTGAGTTTTTGACTCTTTTTATGTTGTAAGTAAGTAGTTAGTATCATGGAAGATGTAGCTCTCCCTAGGTGAAATGAACCGTTGTTTCTGATGCGATGCATTAGGAACGGATTTTCCTCTCGCATCAGAATCTAGAAATGTATTGTTCTCGGGGTATATAAAGGCGAGAGACATGGGTCAAGAATCTGCCGCAGGTATAACCTGAGATGGGGCCAGAGCATCGCTTGGCGGGAAGCGCGACAGCCTGAATGAGTTTACCGAGGGCCGTTGAGCCGCCGAACCGCTAAACTGGCTCCATCACCCCCGCACCCGGCCGGGGACACGAGCCACAGGTACCCTCAACGCTGGGGGCGCCGTGCTTCCAACGCCGCATGCCATTCCCTCGTCCTCTTCTAGACCGAGCACGCCATCCCTCCTCCCCTCGGGTGGCGAGAGCGGATACACCGCCTCGAGCGAGATTCGACCTGAGTCTCGAGAATACACTAGGCGTCGAGAATACCCAGGCGGGTACGGCTGTACAAGGTTCCGCGGTGTTCGACTCCTCGCGCCTCGCGGATACGGTGCCAGTGGGGATTCGGCCAGTACGGCTGACGATGATTCTTCCGGCAGGACGAGCAAACGTGGACTTGCAGCGATTGTTCCACAGCCGGCTTGGTGTTGGGCTTGGGTTCCGAGCTGCTCCCACGGGAACGTTTGTCGCTGTTAGAAGAAGGAGACTTCCCTTTCGATCCAGAAGCCTCCACGACGAGCCGACGGAGGGAGCTGAGATGCATCGGCGAGATGCGAGAAATGGCTAGTGTTGTCGAAGGAAACGTCAGCACGACGATTGATGAGAAGACGGCGCGCCTTCTCGAACGCGACGACCCGATGATGCTGCGTCTCATGCACAGCGGCAAATCTCCGAGTATGAAGGTGCCCCATGCCCTGTACTGGTTACCGAGGGGAGGGAAGACACAGAGACCGGCTTGAACGAACGAGAGCCAGCAGAGAGTTCAGTCGGCCTGGGATGAAACTGTCCGAGTTGCCTGGGCAGAGCCATTGAAAGTGACATCGAGATCACCGATGGACTCAGTGTTCAATACACGGGGGGACGCTATAAATCGAAGTAAGGACGACATCGAAATTGATCACTGTGCTTGTGAGGAGGCAGAGCCACTGAGATTCCGGAAATCGGCATCACTCTCGGGATCTGCAGGATCGCCGGAGGAGTTGCCCAGGTCACGCTTCTGACCCCACACCTTGGCGGCAGCTTGATTTCGGTCAAACTGCACGGCCATATCCTCGAATGAAGCCATGAAGGCCGAAGGTGCGACAGGGTCAGTAGAGCTGTCAAGCGAGGGTTCGGGTTGCGCGAAGAGGCCATGGAGGCAGAAGGTGAGAGCAATACGAGTGATCGAGCAGCCTTGTATTCATTGGGCGATATCGCTTTTGGACGGGGGTGGGAGCATCACTCATCAAGACGGCGGCTGGTAGGAGTGAGCGAAGCGGTGGGAGGTTCGAGAGGAGGGAGAGTCGAGGATAATAGACAAAGAACTAGTGACACGACGCCTTGAGGAAGCTGCCTTACTAGCCGTCTCGAGCGAGGGGAGATACGATTGAGCGCTGGCGAGGAGCGCAGTCGCTTTCTCCTACGCATTAGCAGCGGTAATTCCGCTGCTTGATGAGGCACTCGCGGTGCTGGAATCGGGCTTGAGGTGCGCTGGAAACGCGCCAGGGACTGCAGACCCTGGTGTACCAACTGGCGTCCGCATAATGTGTGTGCCGATGAATAAGTTATTCATGCCGTCGGCCGATTCGTCCGTGGCCAGGAGAGCGCAAGAGGATATGGTGGGGACGAGGTTTGTGGGTTCAGCGTGGAGGGTCGCCATCGTTGGCTTCAGGGCTTTGAATTAGAAAAAGCAGACGACTAAGAAAATCGCTGGTTTCGTTTCGCGCAAGGTTGGCTCCTTGAGAGCAGTATTGAGGCCATCTTGGCGCAGTGAAGAGGCTTCGATACCTGCGGCTAGCGATGGAGTGCGAGACATGACCACGATCACGTCGAGGAGGTGAAGAGCGCGAGAAACTGTGGACACATTGATGGGGTAGGGTAAAAGTGACGCCGGGCGGCGCGGACCGGCGCGGACTGACGCGGCATTAGCCGGAGTCAGGCCGCCGGTCCCGGTGTCCCACACATCCTAGGTGGCTATGCTCTCTAGCTTTTCCGACCACCCATGTCGGACTCGAAGTCGTCGTGGTCCTTTCACTGGCAACCGTCGCATATCCTCCCCACCGCTTCCCAGCTCAAGCAGTTATGCGAAATCCTTCGTGCTGACATCTTTCCACCGAGGGCTGTGACGTCGAGCCTTCAGGCCTTTCTTGACCAATCGCCGCCAGAGCTCGCGCATTATGATACCGAAATTCTCAACCTCGAGATGAGACTGGCGGGATTGAAATCAGATCGCTCCTCCATCGAGTTTTATCGCGACGGGTGCAAAAACGTATTCGCCCCGGTGCGGCGCCTTCCAACGGAATTATTGGTCGAAATCTTTGACCTGTGTGCGCCCCCGGGCGCGGATGAGATCTCGGAATCCACCACGATGGTGGAGGAGATGGATCGTATAGGCAAGAGGCATTTGTTCCAAATTTCCAAGGTACAGCGATATAAGTACTTCCTTGCTATTAACGAACTAAACGTTCTCTCAAAGGTTTGCTCGCGCTGGTATCGGATCGTCATGAACACCCCAAGGCTGTGGTCCACGCTTGTGATCGACACCCATGCATGGGGACATTACTCCTTTTCTTCAAAGTTGGTTGCGCTCGCTGCGTCATCCCTTGAACGCAGCGGAGGAGCTCCGCTCAATTTGCAGATCGCCCTCGAACCAAACTATCCATCTGAAAGGCTGGTTTTGGATCTGCTTCTAAAGCACTGTCACCGGTGGAAGACTGTCTACCTCTGGGTTCATCCCGCGGCCCTCCAGGCCATTGCCTCTGTGAAAGGCAACCTCCCTCTGCTGGAGGATCTTTCAGTCAACAGTGCCACTAACAGCGATAGGCCATCTATTGATGCTTTCCAAATTGCTCCGCGATTGAAAACGGCGGGCATCGCTGGCTTCCCTTCGCACGTTCCTACACTTCCGTGGCAGCAACTCTCTCACTTCTCATACGAGAATAACGGCCTGTCCGACCAAATTTGGCTCAGCATGCTTCCCTTTCTCCCCGCTCACGCTTCCTGCGAGGTGACACTCCATCCCGTCGAAGTCACCACTCCCCTCCGGTTAACACCAATATCATCCGTACTCTCAACCTTGGACCTGAAACTGCCGAACGCCTGGGTTCCGGCGAAGACGTCCGCTCTTTTGGGTGACGTCCTCGGATGCCTTACTCTACCCGACTTGCTCGATCTTCGGGTCAACCACGATGGCGGACCACCCCCGCGCTGGAACCGAACTCAATTCTCAGAATTCGCTTCCCGTTCGTCCTTGGGCAACACGCTCAGGTCCCTCGAGCTGTCTACGATGATCGAGGAAGACGAACTGCTCGAGTGTCTCGCAGACCTTTCCTCGCTTTCAGCGTTGTACCTCTGGGATAACTGGGATCACGCCTGCACACTGATCACCGACACCCTTCTAAAGAGGCTGACCTTCACCCCCGGTCAGCTCAATCTCGTGCCCCACCTCAACTTCACGGCTTTCAACTCAACTATGCGGTTCGGCGATATTCCCTTCTGGGACTTTGTCATCTCCCGCATCGAAACTGGCCGCTCGCCTTTGGGTCCATTGAGCGTCAATGTCGGGTATCTGCCCCATTGTGCGCGGGAATTGCAGATCGACGTGCTGACGCGGGCGTCGGAGTTGCAACGAAGAGGAGATCTGCACTTTTCTGCCGCGGTGGAAGCTAGTTAACTACAGCCTCATACCGCTCGGAACTCGAATTGAATTGACTTCTCCGTTCCTTAACCTTCCTGACTTGACCAAACTCACAACCACAGTGCTTGATTCCCAGCTTTCCCTTTCTTCCCCCTCGCTTGGGGTTTAGCAGATTAACCCTGCGTTCGCCTCCGAACCAGTTCTCACTGGCGCAACATTTCCAACAAGTTATGCGGACCGTTCGACGGATATCTGCTCAAGCACGCAATTTGACCAAGAAGTCGTCGAACGTGGTGCACGGCGCATACCTGCCTCAGTTAAATTTGTTTCGCGGTTGACTTAGGCGTACCTAAGTTCGACTCCTTAAGTTTTTTTGTCTCCGCCGTGAACTCACTGTTGATATTCTGCCCCAAGACATTTTTGACCTCAGGATTCACAAGTACTGTAGTTCATGGCCGTGCGATTGACTGACTTACTCAAGGCCCAACGTCTCGGTTGATCAGATGTCAACCCATCTTAGAGGTGTAAGACTGCTTGTCGGAGCGTCTGTCGTTTACGAGCGACTACTACAGTAAGCATTAAGCTTGCGCTCCCCACTGGGATGAAGATAAACAAATAAGCATATGTTGGAAGTCCAGATGAGACTGGATTGTTTGGCCCCCCGGAAGCGGAAAGCGCGGAAAGCAAGCGTCGAGACACAGCGGGGTTGATAGAGGTACATGTGCAGTTAGGAGGAATTAGGGCTAAGATCAAGTCGCGAGGTGTGGGAGAGGATTATTGACACGATGTCCCGGCACCGTGAAAAGCGAGATGCCCGCCCCCAATTAAAAGCTCGAGGAGACGAAAAATTCAAACCTCATCACCACTTCCACCCCTTGCCATCCCCACTCGCCGAACTTTGACTACGCTCGCGATTCTTCCCCCCCAATCCAAACACCCTCTTAAGGAGCGGCACCTGCTTAGGTGCAGGTTCGGGCAAGGGCGCTGCCATGACATGCGGCGCAGGCAAGTACGGTGAGCTCGCCTGTCTCGGTGTGGGTGTCGGTGGCTGCGCATATCCATACCCCGGAGGAGTTGTAGGGGGCGCGTGGTACATATAGCCTTTATTCCCGGAGGCGTACGGGTACGGATTTCCGTGGATGGGCTGCATCTGCGGTGGCGGCGCGCCGGAATAACTGCGCATACGAGTGCCCTGTGGGGGTGTCGGCGGCGGCGCGTAGGAGCTAGAGCGCGAACGATTGTGATGTGGAGATGGGAGTGGAGGAGGAGGAGGAGGATGGTAGCCGGGTGCGTATGTATAATTCAAATGTGGTTGTACAGGCGCGGCATAAAATACCCCAGGACTTGGACCGGGCTGCTGAACGCCATAAACATCACCCCTCGGTGGCGCTGTGCGTGGCCGCGGAGGAGCCATGGTGTGACTACGTTCAGTAGGCAGGGGGGGTGGCGGTGACGGACTCCGTTTTCTCGATCTAGAACTCCTGTGATGTTTCTTCTCTTTGCTGTGGTCACTTGACCGCGACCGGCGATGTTTGGACGACTCCGGCAAAGGGGCATTGGGATTCATGGGTGTGGGCGGAGTGAAAGGGTCCGCCTGTCGAACGCGGTTTGTGTTTTGTGTCCATTTGGAGATGCGCGCCTGGGTTTCGAAGTGCTGCTTGTACGCTTCCTGAGACCGGCGTTCATGAGCGGAACCGTGCCGTGTGTATGCCTACCTACCTCGCTAAAGTCATATTCCGTCATTTTCCAAGTTCCTCGCTTCACGCCCAGTTCAAACCCTCGGATGTTGTGGATTACTAGGTATCGCAGTAAACCCTTGAAAGCTGTCGAGTTGAATACGGTGGAATCCGGGTGGATCGAGTCCCTCGCTTCGCGCCTAGTAATCCCTTCAAAACCGTTGAGTCGAATAGGCAGCAGGAAATCAGGAGAAGAGGAATCTCGAGACCCTAGGAAGTGGACCGGAGGAGAAGAGGGACGTGTATTGTGGGGATGCGCGATTTTTTTATACCGCCGCCACACGGCACGTGTTTGTTCCTCGCTCGTCTGATCCGCGGCAGCAATTTCCTTTTCGGACCACTCTCCTTTGATCTTCCGCTTTAGTCTTAGATCAGCCACCCTTGTCCTTTTTCATCTTGTGCTGTGCTGCCTTGTATTTTCACAGATTGGCCACACTATTCCTCTTAACTCATCCTCAGCCCCGATCTTGTCTGTTATCTCCGTGACATCTTCGTGCCCGAAGTTCCGCACTGTCCGCAGCCCTGCAACATTTTCCCCCGCTGGCGGAGGTTCAAAATAACGCATCAAACACAAGCACCAAAATCTGCCTGTGACGCAATGCCTCGCCGATTCCACACGTTTAACGGTTCGTTTGGCACGAGTTCCTATCGGATCCTGCTAGCCAAAATCACAGGAATACTCTCTGTCCACGCCCCTTCCACGTTCATCTCCCGTAAGTTTCTCTATTCTAATCAATCATTATCCCCCAAGTATCTAATCGCCGCTGATAGACAGATCAATTTCTCGGCGGCTACTCATGCAAGTCGCCATCTTCCGTTCATTTAGGCGTTCGTTCCGAATCACTCTGGACTTTTAGGCGATCTGCGGTGCTCCATCGCTGACTCTAATTAAGTAGTTCGGTTGACTCAGAGAAAGTCTGCCATCAGTGGCTCAACAACGTATGACAGCGAATTAGGCGCCCGCAGGCCCCATGACCGTTGCGCCCGCCAGTTTTCTGTATCGTTTCGATTTCTATACCGGCGGCCCATTGAATAAAACCTGACGTTGAAGTTCGATGCGACCGTTATTGTCAATGCGCGCAGGTAGGGCGGGAGGATCCTTCGTTTATTTATTGTATTTAGAAAACTCAATACTGTATCAATCTGTATGGAGGCAACCACGCCGGAGGCGTTACGAAAAAATTAGGTTTCCGTGTAGCAACGGCGTCTGAGTTAGGTGTTACGTTGCTTAAGATTGGCAAAATTAGGCAACAACCCCATCGAATTTTGTTGAGATTTTGGGTCTTGCAACACTTTTTTAATGGAAAAAAAAATGCATTAAAAATTGAATTTATATTCCTAGCAACCACTACTAGGTTATGCGTTACGCCCGCAAATTTAAGCAACAATTTTGACCTGGCGTTACGCGTTACGTTGCCTCCATACAGATTGATACAGTATGCCAGGAGGCGTGCGTTTCACCTAGTCCATTGGGATAATCCCGGCGTTCGTGATTCGGACCGTGCCGTGTAATACTACCTACCTACCGTCGATGCTCCAGAGAGGCTGATTCTGGGCATATTCCCTTTTGCCGGCTGCGATCCAATTGGTCTCACTCGCAAGTGTAACTTGCATTGATTTCAATTGAGTTCTTGCCTTTTGGGCCAAAACGATGATTCGGAAATGATAATTAATGGCAGTGTGCAAATTGGCCTTCTGAAATTCGTGTGTTTCACCAACCCACAAAGGCCGTGGTGCATGGTGCACATCCCTTCCTCGTCGCTCTGGAGGACCGCGTTCGATTCCCGGCGTTCGAATCAGGATCCACAGCACATGATTTTCTTCTTTTGGGGCGCAGATTTAGTCTGTACACAATAGGTAGGACACAAAGTACTTGCGACTACCAAATATCCTCCTCCTCTGTTCGCTCCGTTACAGTCGACAACGCACGACGAACGATCTCGGATGAGGCGGTGGAAGGGGAGCGAGAATGAAGGGATACCGGGACTGGGCTACCAGAATTCCATAAAGTGGGATCCACGAGCTGAGAGGGGTCCAGGCCGTCCTTGAAGACTAGGTCCCCGCGTTTGACAAGCTCGTGTACACGTCCATGGAACCACGGAGAAAATTCGCGGCTGTAGGTGAAAAGCCGCCAGACCGTGGCATGGAACGGTGTACCGCCATCTTCTGAACGAGGCCGAGGGACCAGCCGCGATGTCAAAAATTCCAAGAGTGCCTCGTCGGTGAAAGTGCGGAGCGAGGTACATGTGAATGAGTGGAGGCGAGGGATGAGACAATTCTCGTCACTAATCCAAGCGAGGCGCCGGAGTAGGTGGTCCGTCACCAAGGACGGATTTCCATGGTGCTCGGAGTCCGCAATAGTAAGGTGTTGCAATAGCGGCAATACTACAAGGCACTGCAGTAGTTCATCCTCCGATATTATAATCCGAAGGTCAAGCTGGATGAGATTTGTGTGAAGTGACGACCGAGAGGCGAAGTCAAAGAAGGAGGCCTGGTTCCAGGTTGGGGCGGGCGTGTACCATTGATGATGCAATGTTAAATGCTGCACCCGTGGGAGGGTGATCGCCCCAAAGATTTCACGAAGCACCCCTGTTATATGGTCATGGAAAGGCTGGATATGCAGAGCGAGGGAAAAGGACCCCACATTTGACACGATTTGCGGTGAGTCGGGGAAGAGAATGTCCGTGCTCGACGTGTCTAGGACAGCGCAGAATTTGGCGCCGGCAGAGAGGCGACACATAAGGGACAAAGGCCCGGACAAATCCAGCACACCGCCTATATCACGATACTGGAAAGATTGGAGATGTTCCCAATGAATGGTAGGAATTCTGGAGACGTCCCCTTCGAATGTGAAATCTCTCAAACCCGCCGCTCGTTCGAAGAAATTGAGCACGACCTCGAATTCGCCGACGTCTGAGATGGAAAGCGATTCCAAAAGCGGGAGATCCACATTCACACTGGTGAGGAACCCGAGGGATTCGAGCTCGCCCGAGAAGGAGAGATAGCGCCACCGCGCGGAGTGCTTGACGAGCGTCTTGACGATACTGATGTCATACGGATCGTCGCGCTGCAGATCAACTTGCAGCGTCAGCGGTAGGCTCCCTCCGCGCTGCAAAGACGAATCGAGCCGACCAAGCAAGGTCTTGGAAGTCAACCCCGACCTCCTCCACAAGGCCACATCCAAATCTATATGGGACCACAATATAGGGGTACCGACGGCAATGCGCCGCCAGTACGAACACACCTGCACGGATATCAGTTCCTTGCGAAATATATCTGGCGGAACAACCTTACCTGCGACAGTGGGAGCAAATTGAGGTCTGCTGCGCATGGATGACCGCACAAACCGAATATCTCGATCAAGAGCTCGGGAGGCAGTCGCCGCACGGGGGCGACCACGCTCTTATACCGATCTACGTGCCGGGCAAGCGACCCGCGCTGCAAAAGCAGTTCGTCCAGAATGATCTCGATGCGCCCAACCTCGGCGTCGTATCGCGCAAGCTCCAGTCTTCCTTCATCGACCAAGCCTCGAAAGTGGGCCAATTCAGAGTTGTTAGCCGGCGCGTTGTTGGCGCGTAGCATCTCCAGAATCCGAGGTTCATCAGCGAAGAGATGCGACACCTGGAATGGAGGACATTTGCAGATCGAGTCGAAGGATATGTCTGCACTAGTACTCATGGCGGCGTGCGGGTGACCTGGGTGCTTGGTTTGCGATTTGAGTGACGTGAAGGAAGCAGGCAAGAGTGGTCGAAGTGTAGCGCGCTCGGGGCAGTGTGCACTGCCATCGGCGCCAAATGGGCGCCCGTTGATCTAACATATTAATGAGGACCGGCATTGGACCGCCCTTGATCCGGGTGACATGTTTGCACTTTAGTTAGCGGTGACCGTTTTAAAAAGTTATCAACCCTTCGTATAAGTTCGTATAATGGCTTTGGCCCTTTCCACCAAGAGTGGAAAGTTCCCTCTGGCGGTGGCGAGGAATGGAAAAGCCCGACGGTTCAAGAAGAGGTGGACAGTGTTCACTGCACATCAGCAAACCCTGGTTTTTCCCATAGTTGGCTGTAGCTCTCTGTAGTTCACATAGTTTTGAGCCATCTATGTAGTACTATGTAGTTTGCTGTAGTTTGGGGGTTTCTATGTAATATTATGTAGTTCCATGTGTTCTATGTAGTATTATGTAGTTTCGGCTCAGTTACGTAGTTCTATGTAGTTTAATAGGGGCACTATGTAGCACTATATAGACCACCCATTTGTCTTGGATTTTGTATAGTGGATTATATTGGTCAAAGGAGAAGAGGATCAACAATATTGTGTAGTGCAAAGTAGTTCAGGTGAATTCTGATGACTGAATGTGGTTGTTCTAACCTGTCAAAACTCATTATGAATGAGTGGGTGTATTGAAGCGAGGTGCGGTTTGTCCTTTGAGTCACCAAAAGTCCTGGTTTTTAATTGTTCTGGCTTTCAAAAGCATCGCGTCTGGGAAAGTATTTTGTGTTTTGTGCTTCAACTAAGCTGTTTAAGGAAAATTTGTGCTAGGCAACTCTTATAGCTTTTTCCGAGCTCTACAACTTTCGTTTTGGGTCTATTTTTAGTTCTGCAAATATTTCACATACCTTAAAATTTTCAGAGTTATTTACTAGGGAAGCATTCATTGTCACAAAGGAGTGAGTGGCAAGGCAAGAACTTGAAGAAGTTACTCGGAGAAGTAAACTGACCCCGAGATCAAAGGGTACCCTTATCGGAATGGTGGCCGTATACCTATAATGGTCTCTTAGTCTAGTTGGTAATGCACCTGCTTCCGTCTTTTGTCTGAACGCGCAAGGTCGCGAGTTCGATCCTGTCAAGTAGCAGTTTAATTTAATTAGGTATCTAGTCAACAGCACAATCTTCGATTAGATGTAAGTAACCAAGTCCAAATGAAAAGCCTTGAACAGTAAAGGAACTACAGTCGCTAACCGGGAAGCGCAACATTTAGTTTGCGCCGCCTATATCTTGTCCATTCCTGGACCAAATTACGCGCGCCAAATGGCTAGGTGACTCATAAGGTTATGAATTCCAGCCTCCAATTTACTTCTCGGGGTTTGAGTACTTCACGGGCCCATACGGCGTCGATCTTTCCGGGAGGCCAAATTTGGACAAATAACGTGGAAGCGCAACAAGTTATGGTCAATCATTGAGGCGAATGCAGTCTATACTTTCAGCCAAGAAAATTCATGAGCATTATCACCAACCCCAAAAACATCTTTACGCACTCAGAGTTGTATATTTCTGGCTTCTAGCACTCGGGCGCCATCACCGCGATTGGTGCTTGTCAGATGGTCAATTTTACATGGCTCGTTATGGAGCTATACTTGGGTTGTTGAGCTAGATATTTTTTATGCCATGTGGTACGATGCCCTACTAGATCCTCGGGAGTTTGCAGCCCAGTAGAACCACCAGATGGCGTCAAAGGACTTGAAAAACCTTGAAATTTGACCATTTTCCCGGTATTTACTCAACAAAACTCATATTTCTGGGTCGTCGTAAATGTTTCGACCCTCGGGATGTGTCCTATCGTGCTCAGCGACCTCGAAAACAGGGGTATACGGTCCGAGGACGGTCCAGCCGTGCTTGTAAGCTGTTTGTTTGGCGATGTTGCGCTACGTGGTGTTGTTGCGCTTCCCGGTGAACGACTGTAACACTAATAACAATAAATTTTCTTAATAAAACCCCCGTTCCCAGAGGAACTACGTAGAACCCCTCGAACTACATAGAACTACGTACAAACCCCCCGAACTACGTAGAACTACATAGAGGGTACCCTTGCTACAGAACTACAGGAACTACGTAGCAAACCCAGGGTTTGCTGATGCAGTTCAAGATGGCTGCTCAGTTGCATGTGCAGAGAGACGGGGATCTGCGCTGCGTTGAAGACGGGAAGCAACTAGACCAAGCAGTACTGCGGAGGACATTTGACTTTTGAGAGTTGGAGCAAGTGTTTCTTGGCCAGAACATGAACTTCTTCTTGTTTCCAGGAGCGTTTGCCAACACTCGCACTTGTCATGGGTTGTCCGCCGGCCGGCCAGCAGCGTGCAAACGTTTCGACCAACAACTCTTTGGGAGGCGTCGGATGGGCGAGAATGCACTTCAGCATCCATCAATGTAAGCTTTCAAAGCATTTCACTCTGAGATGAGCACTACCGACTAGCACTGAGTTTGATTGAATTTCCGACTCGGAGGACAACCCAGGAGCTAATAGGTAGCCTTGATAGTTGCAATTGTCGACAGCCTGCAAATGGTAAGAGAACAGCGAACAAGCCGCTTGGGAACGTGGTAGAGATAAACGTTGGCAGGAGGAGAAGCAAAACTTGCCGCAGAAACAACTTGTTCAGTAAAGTCTGAATTTTGACGAGAACGCAACGTTAGCGATCGCGAGATGTTCGGGGCCAAAAAAAAGTATGCAAAATAAGAACCTATGCCGGAGCCTTGGTTATTGGTCAACGCAATTAAGTGGTCAAATCAAGTGCAAAGACAAGTAAATGACTGGCCAATATCTTTGCCAATCAAAAAAAAAGATATACGTACAGCGCGTACGCGGTCCCTCCTCTACTTATCATCCACAAGCCTCAGCACCGCCACGCTCTCCACATGTGCCGTCTGCGGAAACAAATCAAACCCCCTCACGCTCTCCAGCACATACCCACCCAGATTAACCATCATTCCCACATCCCTCGCCTGCGTATGGACATTACAGCTCACGTACACCACCGTCCTCGGCCCAAATTCCAACAACTGCTTCAAAAAGGCCCAGTCGCACCCCTTGCGCGGCGGGTCGATGACCACCACCGTTTCTTTAGGCGGGAATGAGGCCACCGTGCGGAAGATCTCCGTTGCGTCCCCCGCTCGGAATTTTATTTTACTGGAGGGGATGGCGTTGAGCGCGGCGTTGTGCGTGGCGGCGCGGATGGACTCGGCGGAGAGCTCGATGCCGACGACGGTGTCGAAGTGCGAGGCGAGGGTGATGGCAAAGAGGCCTGCACCGCAGTACGTGTCGACGAGGTGCGTTGGGCGGAGGGAACCCGATTTGTCGGCGTCGAAGATGCGTGACTCGACGTACGAGGTAAGCGAGGGGAGGACACAGTTGTTGTTTTGGAAAAACGAGCCGTTGGGGTATTCGAAGAGGTAGGAACCAACTCTTTCGCGCGCGGTGGCGCGGTGGTCGGTGAGGCAGACATGCTTCTCGACGTCGCTGACCAGAGCGCCTACGTCGACGGCCCCGGGCTGTGGCAACGAGTCGCGCAGAATTAGGGAGACGCCTTTGTAGTAGGTGAAGCAATTTCTGCCGAGGGCGGTGAGCGTGAGCGTCCACGAATTAAGGTGATACAAATATTTACTTGATAGCGTTAGCCCGCACCGCGGGCAGCGTTTCCCTGATTATGGGTGTTGCTATCGGACAGTCCTGTGCAAGATTAACGGTGAAGTATATATTCGATACACTTCCACTTGCCTCGATATCCATAACTTTGTGCGTCCCGACGCCGTTGAAGCCGATGTTGAACCACTCGGGCCGCTCATCAGTACCAAGATAATCCAATTCTTCCTTGATCTGATTCCTACTCGGCGCCTCGAAGTGCGGGGTGAGCTTCGTACGATAGTTGTACTGCAACGGGGAGGGCATGGTGGATTCTATCGTTGGTATCGCCGTCGCCGGCATCTCTGCAATGCGAGGATTAGCGACGCCAACGAGCGTAACAAGGACTCACCGGCATAGTTATCGTACGCCTTGACGAGGACTTCGCGCTTGAATTCCAGCTGCCTCGCGTACGGCACCATCTTGAATCGCTGAGTTAAGCACAGAAAAAGGTAACGACACCACAGACCTGATACTGACAGCCACCGCAGCTCGTGAAGTATTTACACTTCACGCCCAGGTTATCCCGCAGTTCGGAATTGGGCTCGAGCACCCCGATGAGGTCCGCAGATGAGTGCATGCGGGCATTGCGGTACACACGCGCGCGGACCCTCTCGCCAGGGAGGACAAACGGGATGACGGTCACCCATGGACGACTCGACCCGGCCGACGTCGCCAAACCGCTGCCTATTCAAGGTGCGTGAGCACCGTAATCCATATAAAAATAGGGCATCACGCACCCGTCGAAGACATTGCAACCACCTCGAACTCCGCCTCATCGTGATACTCGAAAGGTGACTCGCGCTCTGTGCCCTCGAGAAGCGCCTGGTCAACATAGTCCTTGCCAAGGATGACGTTTATCTCGCGCCACAGGATGTCATCCGGGGTGCACGCCTCTGGCAGCGCGTCGTATTTTGCCTTTCTGGCCTTCCGCTTCGATATGGGGGCTTCGTCTGTCGCGGCATTGAGACCAAAGCTCCGCCCCCAGTCCAAACGAGGTTTTTTCTCCGCGCGAACGTCAGTTTCTACAGACTTGAGTCCAAACTTAAATAAGCCTTGAGATCGCTCGGGATCTGCCTCCATTCTTGTCGGCAACGGAGCGTCTAAAGACGTGAGTCCAAAGTCTTCCGGGCCTTGGGATGGATCGGGATTCGCCTCCAAACGCGCTTTTTTCGCCAGGGGAGCGTCTGGAAGCGGTGAGGGTGCACGGACTTCCCCGTTTTGTGCCATTCTGGGTTTGGGTTTTCCGAAATCGAAGAGACCCTTGAATGGAGGCTGGAGATACACGGGCCTAAATGCTCCTAGTAGATGGTTTCGATGAAGCCTGGTAGTGGTACGAAGCCAGGGTGACCGTAGCATGCAAAAAGGGCGTATATGTTTGGTCCACAGTGGGAAGCCAAACACGGTGTTACCAAACCTTATCAATCAAAAGGCCTTTGACCTCAAACCACCACCATGTCCACATTCAAAAAATCGCATCCTGCACCAAACTTCAGCACCTTCGCGCCCGCATTCATATTTTTTTATTGTCACCGGAAGTGTCCCGCTACGGAGCCGTAGCGACGACTCCCGTCGCCCGAGATACTCAGGCTTCGACCAACGTTCAATGGAGGATTTAATCTCGCAACGAATACTTTAACGCCCTACATCGGTGGATGCAGTATCTTTGCACCTCCGATGTCTCTCACCGGAATTGTTGGCCGAGATTTTTTATCTTTGCTCTAGCGAAAACGGCGGCCCATATCTTCAACCGCGAAAAACGGATAATTCTAATGAGAAACCCGGCCCGGGTTTCTGGAGAAACCCCCCTCCAAATATCGTGTGTTATCGGGAAGCCCGGTTTCTGAGAAACCCCTTCTGGCTCGGCACAGTCGGCTTCACTCTGAATTGTTTAATTTGTTTTCCGGTACACAAAGAAAATAGCTTTAAATGAATTTCACTGCGTCTGGTGGCATGAACACCTTGAACGGTCAGATGAACTGGCCGGGTTGATCTCCGACTATTGATGGCTCGGCCCGCACGACATTTTGAAGTGAACGAGGGACAGGTGAAAGCTGCTGAATGGAGAAAGGAGTTCACAAAGCTCCTCATTAACCACCCGAAGGATAAGCCTGTACCTTGAGTTCAGTTATCAGACAATTGAGCAAAGCTGCCGAGTGTTCGGAAGTGGTACCGATGTGCTGAGATACCCGGCACTCCAGCGGCAACGAGTTTTGCCCAGCGGAGGTGCTCAAAACAACGAACCCTCTCAATTTATGGCGGATAGAAGATACACCTGACTTGAAAAACACAACTGGCCCATTCCAAAGTTTGTTTCTTCCGTAAACGATAAAACTTTCAAAGGGGTTTCCCATTAGAAAGATAGAAGATTTCTCTGATGGAGCGGGGTTTCTCGGGAAACCGGGTTTCCCATTAGAATTATCCGCGAAAAACATCATCTTTAAATCGAGGATCAAAGGTGTTATCGTCATGATGGACTGTCCAAGACTATGGTGATGTAGTTGGTGGCGTTCCCGTCAGTGGAAAATGTCTGTTGATTCCGGTTGGATCGGCTCTCTTTCAAGTTCCTCTCACAGGCCGGAGTATTTGCGACCTCCCACTTTCCAATCCGTCGCCACTGAGATGCGCCACCTACTGTACATGTGTGGAGTCAAAATCAGTTTTTGAAAATTTTGCCCCGCTCAACGCTCTCCTCCACCCTGACGACTCGACGTCTGCGCGAAAATCAAGGACCGTGAATTCCTAGAGTCCCTCTCACTGACTCCCACAGTCTTACTTTTGACAGACCTAAGTGTTTTCGAGCATGACGTCGTCCTCGCACCGCGTGTAGTGTAATCTCGAATTGATCATCAACCGGCTCACGGAATACGAACCTCATTCCCCGCCTCAGGTTCGTAGAATTTGCGTCGTCGCTCAGTACATTTCCATGAGGATTCTTTTTCTATAGGAGCTCCGCTCGTTGGTCTCTACTCGTTTTCATTCGAACTCACGCCGCAACTAATGGCACAGATCGAGGCAAGAGACAGGATCGGATTTGTTGTGGGCAACCGGTCGACGGAGTTAATCTTTGGTCCATTGCAGCACCCTTAATACGAAAGGGAATCTCGCCGTTCAGGCCATCGGGCGGGACCTGGCGTTTTTGGATCCCATCGCGATGTGATTCAATTGACGCCATTAGTTCAACCAACTCTTTCCGTTCCACAAGTTTTCCGACATGAATAGTTGCAGTTTCAGTGGGCTATTTCGCTTAGTATTGGGAACACGACGCGAAACTCGTCAGTTGAGAAGACCACTAACTCGGACGTCAAGGCGCCAGGCCGCTTTGTGACTGATATTCCCAAATTGAACAGCGCCCATGTTAACTGGATTTTCCCGTCGTCAACGGGAGCTCGGGCAAAACTTCGTGACTGAGATGGAGGGGTTGAGCGCCGGAGGTCAAGTTGAATTTGTGTTGGGTCCTTCGGATGAAGCACGAGACATGCTATTTCGAAGGTATGTGCGATTTGATTCATCCGATTTTCCAGAAGTACCCACATGGGCCATAGACAGGTCAAACCGGATTTCACTACAACGACATCCAAGACCGTGCGGAGTATTGACATGATGCACATGTAAAAAATACAGGAACAGAGGCACTCGGACCTAATGTTGTGTGAATGCCAACATTGTCGGAGCCTTTCCGCCATCGTACAATTCTAGAAACAGTATTAGATCTTCAGGGCGGCAAAATGAAATCAATTATGTACCGATGGGAGAAGTGAAGTTGTGGACCATAGGATGGACACCCGAGGAATACATATTCTCGTTCGCGAGGCCGCGCACCGTGCCTGGCTTCACGGAGCGATTGGGTCGTAATGCGGGCAGCTGTTGCATTTGAAGTTCCTGCGAGGCGCCGTACGTCCATTCTGTGTGCGCCGGGTCCGGCGAGGCGACCCCGTGTCCGTCCTCACTCGCCAAGAAATTATAAGGCTTTGCGCTAGGCGGGGCGACGTCCCTTCCGTTAGAGATATGGGAGTAGTCCGAAAACCTGGCTGCCGAGTCTGGTGCGATACTTGCGATTGAACGGCTGCGTCTCCGTTCGCGAGCGGCATCCTTAGCAGCGATTTCAGATTCAATTGATCGGGGGAAGAAGATCTACAAGCGGGTCAATCACTTGTCCTTGTGGGATCGAGAGAGAACATGGCATACGACGAGGGTTAAAGCAGACGAGATACAACATCCGAATGCGGCGATCATGGTAAGAAAATCTGGTGAAGAGTCGGCCCCCAATTAAGCTATACAAATGGCTGAACTAACCGGTCCAAAGCATGCTCTCATTGATGTGCTTGTGGGCCCGGACGCCGTCCGCTCCCAGGATGACGAGGGGCACAACAAAAAGATAGCGGAAGACGATACGAATAGTCTGAAGATCGCAGTCGCCATAGGCACCGGTGGGGTCAAACTTCAAGACGTACATTAAGTTCATGGAACTTGGTGAGTCGAATGATTGTTGCAGTATCCACGCCTTCCGCTTTCTGACTGAATATGAATTTCCGTCACGAAACAAATACCGTAGAGACGTACGAGACTGGTCAAAAACGCCGGGAATCTCCACCTGCAATGGCGAGTTAGCGTTAGTGGGCCTTCAGTGCATGCGACTAACAGAACCGGTGAAAATGACAGTGTGAGGGTCAAGCTGCCGAGGCTTCCTCCCAGAAACGTCCAGGCCTCGCACTGGAATGAACGTTTCAAGGAGAGTGAAAACGGTCAGAGCAGTGACGCACCTTTAAAGGATCAGAGCGAGACCATATTGTGAGCATCGGCATGTATACAATCGCGACACAGGAGCCAACGATCCAGGTTCGGAAATAACGGCTCTGGAACCAATTATCTGGAGAGGAATTCACGAGGAAGAGCCAGAAACAAAGCTCTAAGCGTGTGCATGAGCAAGCCTGGCGAAGGAAACCGAGAGGGCCTGGGTACCTTCGAGATGTGTTATCCTATGATGCAATTCAAGTCCGAGAGACTCAGAGGATGATAGTATCACTCACATTTCCAGGCTCCATGCTACCGTGAATGTAAGCATCAAGGGGAAAATGGCGCGTCGCTCGTTCTCGGGCCAAAAGATGTATGGCTTGGGAACGACTAGGTCTGGTGAGAACTGCATATAATGTAGATTAGTATTACTTACTGGCACCTTCAAACTCCATTAGCCCTTGTCGGTACTTGATGACGGTGAATCCGATTGCGTAGGTCGCTATTAGTGGTACACTCAGTAGGTAGCAGTACTGGGTGGGATTTCAATTGAAGAGAATTTGAAGTGGAGTAGAACGACACGTACCGTCATGACCCGCTTGAATGCCCCAGAATTCGGGCTATTATTCCACCTCCACAGTTCGTTAATATCCGGCGCAAATGGAGGTCCTTCAGTAGGGCGCACCTCAAGCACTGAAATCGATCGAATGACCACATATGGTAGACCAGGAAGGTGAAGAGCTGCTCGAAATGAGCTGAGGGCCTGGGAACACGCAAGCGGAACGGTGCCCGCGAACTCACGACGGAAGTTACCAACCCCCAGACCAGATAACTCTCGGGCGACGTATGGGTCATCGTGGAAGGAAGCTAACGGGGTGGTGGCCACGATAGCTCTACGCCGGGGCCGGAGTGAAATGTCCTCAGACTGTTCGTTGCCGCGGAACTCAGTTGCCGGTGGGCGCCACGGTGATCATGGGGCCAACAAAAGGCACCAATACTCTGATGACAGTTGGTCAAAAAGATCTCGAAGGATGCAGTAAGCTAGGCTAGGTAAGATGTCCACATGGTTTCCTTTTGATGGATGAAAAAAGACCAAAAACATCGGCGGCTGCGTTAAGTTGGCGTTAAGTAGCGCAAGTTAGAACCCGGAATTCGTATTTTGAGCCACAGGCCCAGCAGTCGCCGATGGTTCAAGCTACTTAACCAAGTTGTGGAAGCAATGGCAATGATAAGTACATTGATGATACGCATTTCAATGACAGGGGATCCGGCCATCAGGTTCTGTGTGATCGCCGCCCCCCTATTCCCATCGGGGTGATCCGTTTCCAGCTTGAAGTTACTGGACCAATTAGACCCACGAAAGGTGCCTGAAGGGCCCAAAAAATCGACATTTGAATGGCTTGTTGAGTCCCCACTGGCATTTTCTGGGGAGTTCTTTTATTTTCTATCTTGAAACTTTGACTGGATCACGGGGAACTGTCGTTTCGCGCGACAACTGTACGCAGTTCCCTGCCTACCCGCCCTGGCGATTCGGCGCTGTGTAACTACACTTGCTTGTTTCCCGGCGCATGAAAACAGATCCTAGGGTAGAGGCCTACTGTTCCGTCTCAACGCACAAATGTGGTTCGACAACCAAGGCACAAATTAACTTGAAGAGTCTGTCTAATAATAATTACGGTTTAAATATTCTAGCAGTGTACGATAAACCTGCACCTAATCTATTTTGTGGCCACATTGAAGTAAGACCGTTGCCACAACACATGTCTCGAGGAGGCCGGCGGTAACGGCAGTCGATGTTAGCTCAAGTGAGACGGTACCCTCTTCGCTTCGAATGATACGTGCGAGGAGCTCCGGGGTCTGAGTCCCTGCGGGATACAACTAGGTAAAAAAAACAAAATCAGACATTATGTCTCTCCAGCGCTGCTGCAACGTACACAGATGGTAGATTTCTGTGGGGCCCATATGTATTGTCGGCCGTTCACCTTCATAATCCGATGGCTACAATTGTAACTGGTTAGCGACTTTTCAATGGGTGCCCAGATAATTACCTGGCATCGGCGGACAAAGACAGCCAGTCCGAGACGCGTTGCTTAGACAAGACATTTCGAATTTCCACCAATGGACGCTCCTTCCATTCAACCAGGGCGGTCGTTTTTCCCTCGGGATTTTTTATGGCTGTATAGCCAGGCATCGATTGATCCGTCGTGATTTTAAAGTACGGATATGTGTTCTGGCCGACCACGGTGCAGTTCAAGATGGTGGGCTTGAAGGCGGTAAAGTAGAAGATGACCAAATTCGACGACGAGGGGTCAG
Source organism: Mycena alexandri (assembly GCA_029233265.1). Lineage (NCBI taxonomy): Eukaryota > Fungi > Basidiomycota > Agaricomycetes > Agaricales > Mycenaceae > Mycena > Mycena alexandri. Next base: position 131,162 of record JARJCM010000132.1, on the reverse strand, counting down.
CAGCAAAGGGTAGAGCGCCGTGGACTGACGGTACACCTGGAACCGCTCGTCTAACGTTGTAGTTCGACCAAGTTGCGTAGGGATTAATGTGCGACATGTACCCGCATTCGATGTTCATCCTATTCCACTGTTGAAGTATTTATACCGGTGAATTTCGAGTATGAGCTCAGCCCAAAGCAACCAGTCGGCGTTGATCCGCCCTATTCAAATGACTCTTCTCCGGGGTCGCTCAGGAAAAGCAGCGTAGCGGGTGACCCCGGAGTTGCAAGGGTGATGATCCGGTCAATTAAATCGCTATGCTAAATTGGGCCGAGATGGGAAGTGAGATCTGCGTGACAGCCCACTTGTGCTGAGATGAGCTTGAGACTAGCCGACTGGGAACGGTCAGGAAACTAGGCATCCATCGCGAGTTGTCGAACTAAGTAGGTTTCCATCGAGATTGTTGTTGAAGTACACAGTGTAACTCCGAACATCGTGCTCTGATGCTGGAAGAAACCCGCGTCTGAGTACCTTTTGGTGGTTTCCGTTCAACAAGGATCATATGGTCCAGCCTGCCGACTAGGCCGAGTGCATTCTGGATAGGCGCATTTGGGTATGTCGCAAGCGTAGCCACAGACGCTGCTTCCATATAATCTGCGAAATAAGTTAATCGGGGGTCCGAATACGTCCATGTCCTTGAATTTACGCTGCCTTGACGCTATGAAGGGCATCTACCTAATCTGTTTGGTGCCGCCACTGAGATTTGGGCAGTGTTCACCTCCTTCCGTGGAGCTTGTTAAGTAACGAGGTTTGCTGAAACCGCTAGTGGGCAATTGAACACAGAGAAACCCAAAACTGGGTTCATTGCAATCCGTAGAGCTTCGTTAAAATAAAGTCCTCACCAGCATCTGAGAACCATCCCGAAGTACTGGTCGTTGCATAGTTAAGCCAGAGTGGCACCCGCGTGAATGAAAGATACAACCTGCCAAATATCGCGAGATTTCGTCGTCAGAGATATGATAGTATGCGTCAATCCCGGATAGTAAAATGACGACCCTTCCGATGCGGTTCAAGATGCAAAGTAGGAACTCATCGGAACAGGAGAAACACCGTATTCTCTGATCAGAATCCTTCTAGAGTCTGACGTGAACAGAGTTAGATTGGTGACCCATCTGCCTACTCAAGCTTGTCGGTAGACAGACTGGTTGATCTGGTTTGTATTTAGCAGGACAAGCGAGGGTCATCAATATGTGCCACTCAATTGGAAGCTTGTGAAGAACGAGTCAGAACATACGGTTGATCCCCGTTGCATTCACAATAAGGTTGAATGCCGGTTGATAATTGGTCGCCGACGAGTAGAGGGTTAGTTGAAGGGCAAGGTATATTGGCCGCGTATCTCCGCCGAATAGTAGGATTTTCTCCACCGGGATGCGAGTGGGGACGTCGGCAGAATGGAACATATACACAGCCACATCCCTTGACGTCCGCTCCAAGTGGTGAGGGAAGTTGGGCAGACGGCCGTCAATCTGTGGGAAGAAGTATTCATATTGCCTAAAAGGTTAATCCGCATCTTTGCTCCATTATCCGTCTTCCAAAGAATTGTCAGTGTTGAGTTGGGATGAAATTACCAACTAAGTATCGTGGAGCATCTCACGCGCCATCCCACCGACTCAGCGAGGGGTCACTACATAATTTGTCCCCGGGGGTTGCAACGGCTATTGCGCACAATCATCAAGATGTGGCTGTCGCGGGGAGGCGGGCAACAAAGCTCGGTTGACCGCTCCAATTGCATGGCCGAGCGGCAAACGAAGTGCGATAGGAATGTGAGGAGGCCGCCGAGAAATTAAGGATGCCCATCTCCGCGAGATGGAAGCTGTGATTCTGTTGAGGGATTAATTTAAATTCAGGTCGCGCTCAGTTTGAATAATGGGCGAACTGACCAATGAAGTCAGTCGTCACTTTCCGTGTAAGGAGCATCTCAATGCCAACATCCTGAAACGTTTCGTAGGCCGGACAGCTTGCTCTGTAAGTTGAAACCCGCCATGATCCGCTACGGAAGAGTGTGAAGCTATTTGTAGCCTACTACCATGCCAGAATTCAATCCCAAACATCGGCCGTGTAATTCCTCAGGACCTCAGCCGCCAAAGTATTCAATTCATGGTGTCTTTGACGGCCAGCTTTGAACCAGGTCGCCATCCGGGCCGAAGGAGTACGGAATCACAGCGACGGCACCTTCGAAGTTGGTGAGAGAGCGATGAGGATAGACATCAGCCACTGATTGATGATCAATGTTAACGTTTCTTTTCCCTTCCGCGGCCGCAGGTTGGCCGCAGGGCACCGGCATTCCGCAAGCAAGCGCGTTCGGCAACTGGATTCTCTTAGATTCGAGGAGAGAAGACCCCCATCGCGACTTTAACAGATCACTTGTGATCAATTGTACGTGCTCGCTCGCTTGTACGAGCACGTACAAGGCAAGCACGCAAGCAATGTCAAATTGTAAGCGGGACCGGCCGTGTAACTCTACCTACCTACCTACACGTTTGAAAAATAAAAAATATTTTGAGTCCCTTCAAAGCATTCTTCGCATTGTTTCCGTGATTTTATTTCTTCATCACAAGTTCCAAAGGGCCGCAAGTCCACAAGTACCAAGTCATTGGTCGGTGCTAAGTGAGACCAAAATGATGGGAGGCATACGGAGGCCCAGGGTCCTAGCTCGGGGGAGGAATGGGTCGACATTGTGGAGGGGAGGAACAAGGGCATTGCCTTTTTCGTCAGTTGATGCTCTTCCCATCACCGAGTCATTGTGGCGATAAAGAAAAGAAAGTCCACATACCTGAGGTTTCAGCAATAGTTGAACTCGAAGTTTGAATATTGAAACTTGGTGGCGGTCGAGTGCATTTGGGAACCCGAAACTCCGTGACTCCGCGACTCCGTCGGCAGGTGCGGCACCACTCGGGTTACATTTTCGTTCTAGAACTAGAGACTAGAAGTCCAGCAGCACGCCACGACAAAGATACTGTGTCCGCATTTTAGTTTGGAACATTGCGGGGGCCTCGATTGCCAATCGAATGATTTATTTGTCGACTTCGACGTGCTTTAGTGAGCTTGTCAACCTAGAGCTTGTCAACCGAGCTATTGAAAAGATAAAGCGGGGGGGAAAAAAAAGACCAAAGTACCTGACAGGTTCAGAGGAAGAAAGTCAACCAAGCTGAATGGGGGAAAACGGGTTGTGAGTTCCGACTCTATCCGAATTCCGGACGGCACGGTGATAATACGACCAAGCAGAGAGGCTGTGCTGACATCGGTCACCGCAGCTACCACGACACACTTTAAAATTTCACAATATAGACTTCTCGCACCAATCTTTCATACGCTTATTGTACATAATCACTGCACTACAACCTAACTGCCTTCCTTGGTGTTCTGCGGTAAGTCGGCGGTTAGTCAATTCGGACCGTTGTCTCAGTGTCTCTCAATTAGCTTTCAGGTCTGGTCCCGACTTCAGCGACAGGACCACCTCTCGCAATAATCTTTAATACATGGTTTATGAATCTTTTACTCTCTCCATCGAAAGCTAACACCTAGACAGACTAGTCACTACGCTGCCCTTCCGCGTGACGGAAGAGATTCTCCGAGCAACGAAGACCACGCGCCCTTGCTCAGCTGGGATCCACATTCGACGCGATCAGGACTCACAGTCCACGAAGACTCGTCGTACACGTACAGCTATGGTCCTCGAGGGCTTGCGGGCTTGTGGCACAACTACTATGCCCTTCTCTGCGCAATATTCGCCTCAATCGGTGGTTTGAGTTTTGGATACGATCAGGGAGTGGTAACATCTGGCGTTCTCTCAGGTCCTCCTCCATATCGTCGCTGAAGTCAATGTAGATTGCAAACGTCCTGGTAATGGGAGACTTTCTCCGACGATGGCCAGTGACTCCGCTGCAGAAGGGCGCTCTAAGTACAATTTCTCCTCGTCTTTTCACACGGCCCGACTAATTCCTCGACAGCGGCGGTCCTCGAGCTCGGGGCTCTCATCGGCGCACTTTCCTCCGGCGTCCTCGCAGACAAATACTCGCGGCGACATTCCATCTTCGCTGCATGTGGTTTGTCTCTCATCCCACCACTTTTAATTCTCTGTCAAATAATTCCCAGTGATATTCAACATCGGCGCGCTCTTCCAATGCCTCGCATCCAACCTCACACACCTCTTCATCGGGCGAGCGGTTGGCGGCGTCGGTGTCGGCGCACTGAGCATGCTCTCGCCCCTCTACATCTCTGAGATTAGCCCGCCCGAGGTCCGCGGTTCGCTCATCGCGCTCGAGCAATTTTCCATCGTCCTCGGCGTTGTCGTCGGCTTCTGGATCGGTTTCTTCACACGCAACAGTCGGTTGCTTTCTTCTCACTTCGCTTGTTAGTATTTTAACCATCCTTCCTTCGTCCAGTTCCCAGTTCGCTCTCCTGGCGTCTCCCCCTCGGCCTGCAAATTGCACCGGGCGTGCTCCTTGCACTCGGCGCGATCTTTTTGCTCCCCGCCTCACCACGACTTCTTGTCTTGAAGGGTCGGTACACTGAGGCTGAAGCAAGTCTCGTGAAGTTACGCGGCCGCGATGACGCGCTAACTAAGGCAAATTATGCAATGCAGAATAAAGATGTGCATACTGATGTTATTCACGCTCAGATCGAGTTACTTGAGATGCGGGTCGAGGCTACGCTGGTTACTCAAGCAGACAGTACCACCGGCGTTAAAAACGGCGCCAGCAGTGAACTTGCTGCGTGGGGTCGTCTCTTCACTAAAAAGTACCGTGCCCGCACGATGATCGGTGTGCTCATGATGGTCTTCCAGCGTGCGTCCACTTTCTTTCTGCGTCCATGTTTCAACTAATGTGAATTTATCCACGCCAGAATGGAGTGGCATCAACGCGCTACTCTACTACGGCCCAACGCTTGTACGCAGTATTGGACTGCAGGGCGACACGGTGGGTCTCCTCGTCTCTGGCGGGATCGGCATCGTGCAGTTCCTGGCAGTGGGCCCAGCGGTGGTGTATATCGATCGGTTGGGTAAGCGTTCCCTTCTCTCAGTAATTGTTTCTTTTGGCTGAATGGCCGCTGCAGGGCGGAAACCGTTACTTCGAGGTAAGCTATTATTTAATCCACCGATGCAAAGCCTAAATTATGTTGTTAACAGGCGGGAGCGCCGTCATGGCCTTTTCACACTTGCTCATTGCGATTTTGGTGCGTGTTGGCTGTCCCGCGAACTCCTGAACATCACCACCCTAAATTATCTGATCTAATATACCTCCAGGTCCAGCAATTCCAAGCCGATTGGTCCGCACACGCGATCGCCGCGTGGGTTGCCGTTGCGTGAGTCTTTCAACTCAATTGACCTATCTGCCTCACGGTAGTCTGACTTTATTGACCAATAGCGGGATTTACACCTTTACCTTCGCATACGGTGTCTCCTTTGGCCCTATCGGCTGGGTGCTCCCCAGTGAGGTCTTCCCGCTCTCGATGCGAGGAAGAGGTGTGGCGCTGGCGACCGCGTCGAACTGGGCAAACAACTGTGAGTCTGGCGCATAAAGACCATCACTGCTACATAAACCTGACAGCATCTGGTGTGCAGTTTTCATAGGCTTGATCACGCCAGTGCTAATGGAGGCCTCGCCTGCGTGCGTCTTCCCATGCTCATAACTCGCTTGAATTGAATTGGCCGATGACCCTCTCCTGGGTGTAGGGGCACATTCCTCACCTTCGCCTCAGCGTGCTTCCTTGCGTATCTGTGGGCGACCTACAGCGTGCCAGAGACCGCGGGTGTCGCCCTCGAGGACATGGACCGGGTGTTTGGGAGCGAGGCAGGGAGGGACGATGCGCTTAGGCGGAAGGAGGTGCATTGTGCTTTGTTTCTTGCCCGTAACGCCTACCTCACAACTAATGATATCTTGGAATGTAGGTCGAGGAGGAGCTTGGCTTGCGAGAGCTGCTTGCGGCTGCTGCGGAGGAAGAGTGATAAGTTGCATTTTCTGCTGTTGGGTTTCTGTAGACGGAATTAGAAGAAAGACGTCTTTGGGAGCTAATGACGTTGCGTTTACCTCAGCGATTCGGGCCGAGCTTGCAGGGATGGAGGCAAAGGCATGCCTCCTCTCTTCTAAGTCAAGGTAGGGGGGTGGGTTGATCTCCGCGGCGTTCCAAGGTACTCCTCCCGGCGAATTTTCAATTTCAATGACTGTCTTCTTGAACATGGACTTGAGCTTGGTTTTCAACCACAACTCCGATCCACCGTCTCCGACATCGAACGACTTCCTGCATTCGCCGCGCGGCCCTTAGCCCTTCCCCTCGAATTAAGCATCAAGATTCAATAGCCTATTTCAATTAGTCCGAGCTTCTTCGGCTGCCACGCAGCGGTACATAATGCGGGTCGTTGCCACCCGCCTCTTCCCCTACGACCACCACCTGCCTTTTTTCCTCCACCCGCTCGCTCAACCTCTTGTTTCTTACCTTCGCCAAACCTCTTTAGACAATGCTCAGTGTATTCAAGCTCAGGTCTGTCATGCTCTAGAGCGAACCTCTTCCTCCCTTGACGATTTTGTGCAGTGTGGCGGCGATGCTGGCGGCTACCTTGGTGGCCGCCGACATCCATGTTTCAGAGGGGGCTGCAGCTGGTGAGCCCGTGACGATTACCTGGGACGAAGACCCCTCCATGGATACCTTCTCCATCGAGCTTGTGAACCCCAAGAACTTTGTAAATCTAGTCGCTTCGTCTGCATCCCAGGAATAACTGATCGTCCTAGCACGATACGTTTGCCATCGCCAACAGCGTTAATCCTAAGAACGGAAATATCACGGTTACTATTCCCAACGTCCCTGCAGGGTCAGTCTACTCTTGTGCTACCCCCTTCGTTCCCTTTGCTCACACTTTTTTTTTCCAGCGATGGATATAGCCTCGAGTTCGTTAATGTCACGGACATCAACGATGTTTTCGCAACCAGTCCCGACTTCCCTATCGCGGCACCAGTGTCCACCAGCGAAAGCGCTACTTCGAGCGCGACAGCTACGGGAAGCAACAGCGCACCCAGTGCAACGCCGTAAGTCTCAGCCTCGTCCCCTCGGCCTCATCAAACCCTAACTCCCTCGGATCCAGCACTGTGCCCATGATATCCGGCTCCCTGAGCTCCGCGTCGACGCGCATGTCCGGCTTGTCCGCCTCGGCCAGCGGCAGCGCCCTCGCTTCCGCCGCTAGCGCCAAAGCCTCGAGCCACGCGAGCGGCTACCGTGTCCACGGCGCTAGTGCCGCCATGACCGGCGCCGGTGTCGCGCTCGTCGGCCTCATTTCTGCCGCATGGATGCTCTAACGATTGGATTGGTTGGAGGGAATGTGATTTTGGACCTTGTTTAAACACTGGACTGCTCATACTCGTACATATTCTCTATTTGTACCCTGTCTTTTCTTGATTCGCTCGCTTGTTGCACGACTTTCTGTTAATTGATCCCGTTGTTCTTTCACGTCGAAAGTAGACGCTGCCTCGACTGCGCGGACAAAAGGAGCAGGAGGACAGTTAATCCCTAATTAATAAGATTCGGAATCAATTACCTTGCTTTAGCTAGGTCCCCCAGCCTGACAAAAAAGCGCGACAAACCTTACGTAAATCTACAAATAGTAAACATCATCAAATTGCGTCGATTACCTTGCTTTAGCTAGGTCCCCCAGCCTGACAAAAACCTATACACAGGGAACTAGATAAGATTACACCTGACAGCGGTCTGTAGAAAACGAACACCAAAGTATAGTAGCGGTTGAACCTTGGTTGAAGTGGTGCGCCGATGTTCAACTTGAATTGGCCGCCGAACACTCCCACAAAATGCTTTCCTCTCTCTGGATAAAATTATGCGAGCCGTTCCGAAGCCTTTAAAGGTCTGCTGATGGCACCGCACTTTGCTGCGGTATGACTGGTCATACAGCCAAGAAATATTGTCTGTGATACCGAGTAACAGGCCGAAGCTTGGCTCAAAATAAACTCAACAGCTGTATTTTCAGGATTTAACAGCTCTCGTGCTTCTTCCACGAGATGTGCTTCAATCCGGGGCGACAAACACACTATGGAAGTTGTCTTTTCACAAGTACAGCCGTTTGTAAACAATAGAGGGGTTTCGTAAATCGCTGATGCTTAATGTGTGCTTGCCTTGCTGATATTTAACTATTATTTCTACTGGCAGGTCCTGTGTAAAGCTCGTAATCAGACCATTCATTATTCAGCCATGGTGTTCAGCGCTTCGGTCCAAGCAAGGTGAGGCTGCGGCAGCAGACCCCTAGTCAAATAAGAAGCGGGTATTCACACTTTTGGGATTGCACCTTCAACCACAAACAGCCACAAAAAATCACGGACACAAGGAATCGATCCGCCCTCCACAACTCCTCGACCAGGCTGCGGACCCTCGCGTCGGAGATCCTGGGAGCCATATGTTTGCTTTCGCTCAACGAGGGCCATAAGGCTGTACTTGGCGCCTTCTCCGATTATCGAGCAGCATTTAACGAGTCCTTCCGTTTTGAACGTTTTGACGGACTCATTGGATCCCTTCGACTTCCTGACCTGGATAGTGACATCGAGAGCGACGACCGATACGAGTACATCGGCGAGCAGGACGGCGTCTGGGAGGCCCGCTGCGCGTCAATGGCACTCATCAATGCGCTGACGAACTCCCCTGAATCTCTCGAGGATCGTATCATACTGCGAGACGACTTCAGCCGGAGGGGGTTGAACGAAGTGGTCTTATTCCGTCCATCTCATTCCTTGTGGTTTGAAGTGTTTCTGACCCCCTGGTATCAGGTTCTCCGACATGATCAACCACCAGACGTCCTCATGCCGCAGCTATATATCTACTCCGAGGAGAAGTTTGAGGACGAGCAAGATATGCGGGATCGCGCGCCAAAGGCGGTGGACATCAGCGCACGCCCTCTGATCGAAAAGCTACGCTGGAGGACCTCGTTCGTCTCGCAAAGCTACACGGAGAGGTTGATCCAAAGATGATGGAGATCATGAATATTCAAACATAACAGCGAGACATTGGGATGTGAGTACAGTACTTCTTCAGTAGTTTTTTTGTAGGTGCTGATTTACTGGAGCAAGCGACTTAAGGCGGATTTGTTCACTCGTCCAGCAAGCAGCGATGCCTGATGACTTGTCGACCTCTTTGCGAATCAAGGAGGAGGATTGCCGGTACGGTCCAAAATTAATGTATGGTTGAGGACTCTGAGCTGAATAACATGCCCAACACTAGGATATGGCGCAAGGGATAGCGCGGCCTGAACCATTCTCCCTGTGGTTCGGGATGACAGGCAGATCGAGGTTCGATTCCTCGTGTCCGGGATTTTTTTCTCTCTTACGATTGAAATGCAACCTAAGGACGTCAGGCTGTTGTTCTTTTGGTCTCCGTGCTCTTAGCGTCGTGGGTGTACTGGGGCACAATCTGCCCTGCGGTGACCCGGTTCTGGTGGTGCAAGTTGAAATTCAGCATTGTCCCATAGTTGTCTACGTCCCCATTCTCAACCATGGTCCCTTTCGCAATGCTTTCACCATCATTTTTACCTGACTTTCCTCCCACCTTTTGTGCGGAGCCTCAAATTAACGAGTCGTTCTTTATGGGGAAGATTCGCGGGAAATTCCGCGAGATCTTTGTTAGGGTCCGAGTCACGCTGTGACTTGCTCCACCCAAAAATGCCGCTGGAATTCACTCGTCTGCCCCCGGAGCTGCTGGATGCCATAGCATCTCACGTACCTATGCCCGATCTCCTCGCATTGTGTCGAACCAACCACGGACTGTACAGCATCTGCTTGCGGTGGATTTACCACTCTCTCTCGCCTTCTACTGTGGCCTGTACGGTGGGGCTCCTCAAGGCCCTCATCTCCAACAAACCAGCGGCCACTTGCGTCAAGGTGTTCGATATGTGCGTCGTGTTGAGACCGCAGTGTCTACTATTCGTTTATTGGAAGCAGACACCTTCCGTTGGACGACGTACTGACACGGCCGGCAAAAACCCAGGCACACGATAATCGTGTGCCTTAAATGCACATTTCACGCACATCCCTCACCGACAGTCACAGCATTCACAAAGCAGTGGTCACAGTCCGACTACCGTTCTTTGTTAGACAAAGGACCAACAAAGGACAGACAAAAAGCAGACAAAGGGCAGGCAGGAATTCCCCGCACCGCGGTAATCTTGCCTGCCCTTTATCTGGTCTTTGTCCCTTCTTTGTGTAGCAAAGAGGCCTTGTTCCACTGTCACACTATCTTTGTCTAGTGAATCAATATTGGCGAGGAATGTGCGAGATAAGTGCATTTAAGGCACATGACAATCGTGTGCCTTGATCCTTGCCCCCCGTGTGAAATCCTTTGCGTGCCTTGTTCAGCTGGCTGTGCCCAACCTCACTGCCCTCAAGAACCTAAATTACTCCTCATCACCAGTTCTGTTCTCCTCCTTTGCTCATACTCACTTTCCCCGGCTATACGACTGCCTCATCCCCCTCTGCACTGACACGGCCGGCTTCCTCCGTCTCCACCCAACAATAATCCGGCTCGGCGTTCTTCCAGATGCGGATCCGTCCGCGCCGCCTGTATACCCAGGTCTCTCAGAGGTCTCGTTACCAGCTCTGCGCGATTTCAACGGGCCGGCCGGCGTGGCGCGCCAAGTCATCGCGGGCTCCCCGATTCAAGTGGTGACGATCTCGTGGGACCGAGGCTTAGACGAGGGGTACCCCGCTGTCCTGGCCGCCTTCTTGCCGGCGCAGACGCCGCTACGTATGATGCGCAATCTCGTATACGTCTGGGACGCGGCCTTGCTGCTCGCCATCGCTAAACACCTCCCGTACCTTGCCCTCCTCAGCATCTGGAATATTGCTCTTTCCGGCGCCCCGCCCGTCGAAGGCGTCTTGGAGGTACGTTTGTTGCTCTTCTTTGACCTATTCCGCGCACGCAGTATGTTTCGGAGAATTGCGTTGACATCATGCTTCAGACCTACTACGACGTCCTCAAGACCGTTATCCTTGATCTTCCGCACCTCAAAACCATCGTCTGTATTTCGCACGTCGAGCACACACCTCCGACCCCGGACGACCTCGCCCTGGAATTCCGCGCCGTTCGCGAATGCGGATCCCGTTCCGCCGCGCTGCGCAGCTGCACGCTCACGAGTAATACGATGTGGGTGCGTGGGGTGGAGAATTTCTGGTACCCGTGTGCAGCGAACAAGGATCGAGCCGAGTCACAGTGGCGCCTTCTCTGGCTGGTAGGGCTTGTTTTGCGGGCGCCTACCGAGTTCCCTGGCTATGCAGCAGAGGTGGAACGCGTGCTTGGGAAGGCACAGTGGGCGGCGGCTCTCAACAAGCTTGACCTTTCGGCTGACTGAGTGGCATTCCCGTCTCTTGCCGTACAGCTTTCAGGTTTCCGCCTGTATGTCGACCTCGCTGTTGGTTGTGAGAGAACAGAATCAATGTATTCGCAATCGATCTGGCTATTCATCAACTTCGATCTCCTGGCCTTGAGGTTCGTAGTGAGTTTCTTGTAACTCGCTATCCCAAACCCGCACCGAGGGCACACCTGGGAAGGGAACGCACCCGAAAAGTGAGCAAGCCTCGTCCCCGAATCGGGGCCGGTATCTCTCAACCTCTAAATATATAGTGGCGAGACGGCGGTTCGAATCTGCGCGAAGGCGTTCGAACACTACCTCGAAGTTCTTTTTCTGGAACTTTACTGTACAGTACGTGGAACATAATTATGAGGAAGGAGGCGTTAATTCGAAGGCAGCCGGCAAGGCGATTGAGAGGGGGAATGTGCGGACGGGGAGGACGTGTAACAGGTAATACTTTTTTCAACAGTCCTTGCCTCCTAGATTTACAATAACGACAGATTCGCAAGGACTGATTCCACCTTCTTCGTCTCAAAGAGTCAAGTTGCTCAGCTTGCGGGAGCTCGCGCACCCAGACTGGGAAACCGGAGTCGTCTTCAGACCAGTCTGACCTTCAGCATATTCCCGAGATGCCCCGCCGAAAAGCCTGAAATGTCGGGATCGAGTGTGATGGTGGCATCTTTGTTGACAGTCGGGACTCGGCACCGCCGGAGTCGAGCTGCGATAGACGGCTTGAGCTTTGGACCCGCGGGTTTTCTCCTCCGGAGTCCCGGAGTTGACAGAACACTCGGTAAGAAATATTTTATTCGCTCGATTGTGTTGATATCATAGTATAAAGCACGACGAGACCAGAATTTAGGCAGACTATCACCCCGAAGCCGCTACATTCAACTTACCTTTCTACTCGTCTTTCACCCTCACTCCGATATCCATGTCGCACAACGACGCCCAGGCCCAGGCCAGGGACACGATCAGCCCTCAGCCCACGCACCCGATGATAACATGCGCTGGGTTGACGCGGTATCCAAAAACGGGAAACCTTACCGATTTGGCTATCGAAAGACCGACTCCAGCGATACGACTGGGACGTCGGAAAATGGCGAAGGTATTTTCTACGACGGGCCGATCAACGGCCCAAACAAACTGTGTACCTGGTGATAGCCCCGAAGAGCACAACGCTGTGGAGATGGACAGAGTGGTATGTTTCCGTTTGGTTTTCCCTTTTCCGTAAAGGAAACCTGAATGGTTGGAAGCTTAGGTATACTTATACACAGGAGGTGTACTGCACGAAGAGAGTGTCCTTGAGATTTTATGACCAGGAGCCGGACTACCATGATGTTATCAGCAAAGCAGATGGTTGAGCGATTATAATTCCACGGCGGCGAACTTGGTCGAGGATTAGTGGGGATTAAACGTTTTCCAAAGGTGAGTTTCCCAAGTAGTAAGATAATCACTGAACGCTTACTGATTACTTCCTCCCTCCCCAGAGGGCATATGTCAATCACCGCGCAAATGCATCCTCCCACTTGCTCAAAACGCCTACCTCACCTTTCATTTATTATCTTTATTTCCGCTGTCGTTTTGTTACTTTACTTTCTCGGAGTTTCTCCCCCGAACCTCCCTCCCCTTCCCTACTTCTACCCTGTTGATACCGCGCAGATCACTGGCAGTATCGACAGTTGGAATATCAATGACCCTTTTACCTTTTTTTGATATCGAGGTTAAGGTGTTAATTGCACGTTCCGACGTATACATTATGCAGGGGTAATGGGCTCGATCGACATATCAATGCACCGCGAGAACGGGTGGTCTCGTAGGAATTCCTCGTCGGGAAAGTATCACTGAACCTTTCCGACTCCCTGCCGCTCGGCATGCGACAAATCCGGCAGAACGGCCATCAACAGGGGTCACATGCTTCAACAACTCTTTCTAATTTCTTCACATCAACTGCCAAGCGGCCCAAGCCATGGCCACGACAGACGCAGGTCAAGCCTTTGAACGACTGTATCGCTTCCCCCCCTTCCCTCCCGTGCCTCAAGGAGTCACAATCATCCCATTCAAAGATTTTCAAGAGTACGGCGCACGCGTCGTCGGCGAGGATGGAATAGAGCGCGATGGACGGGGTATTCCGACGATTCCACTCCCAAGGAGCCACAAAAAGCAACTTCTAGCAGCTGCTACGAACGGACCTTCAGTCAGAATGGACTGGTGGCTAGAATGGGAGGCGACGGGAGAGCATCAAGTGGTCCGCAGTAATGCGTGCGATCGGTGGGCCTCTTGTTCGGGGAGGTGAATCCAGGGCTTACCCGTACTAGCGCAACAACTCGCGACCATCGGTTTCGTCGCGCGGTCGGGCATTTTTCTAAGTAGGGATTTCTTGACTTTTTTGCAAATCCTCACGGGAAAAAATATTGATTGCAGGCATCACAAAATCAATCCACCGAAGGGCCCTAAACATCTGCAGGAACTATGGGACACTGTGCGCCGTCCTCGTAATCATTTTATTCCAGAAGATCCTAACGATCCTACAGTTCAGATCGTTCGTGGGCGTCACCGTCGCCGGCGGTCCTCCAAACGAGCTCGCAGACGAGCTCTCGGACGACGACGACCTGGATGGCGGCATTCCATCGTTTACACTTACCGACACTAACGCTAGCCCGGACCTCAACCCCTCGTCCGACGTGAACGAGAATCTCGTCGCTTTCTTAGATGCCCCAGCTCGATCCATCGAGATCTTTCTCTCATCGCACATGCGCAGTCGCGGCCAAATGTGGTAAGCAATTAAATGCAATATTGCCTTGCACCATACACACTATGGACCTGTCCAGGGCCGCTCGCAAGCTCGTCTCCGCACCGCACCTCCTGCGCTTCTTCCTCAACTACCTCCTGCGAAACCAGGTGCTGCCCGAATGTGCGGACGGGCTGAGGGAGGCGCTCAATACCGTCGACCGCGCGGCGGCGGAGCTTCCGCTCGTCCCCCAGATCTCCAACGCGCTTCCGGATGCGTTCTCGAGTGCGTGCCAGCGGTGGTGGAGGCGCAAGGCGGAGGGGTACGTTGCGAAGGATTTGGAGGCGGGGGAGGAGGCGGACGAGCCCAAGGCGAAACGCGCAAAGCATGGGCACCAGCGGGACGAGGCGATCGAGGAGATCAGTACGGATAGCGCGGCTGCTGTGACGAACGATGGTATTGCTACTGAGGACACCGTCATGGGTCGGGCTGCCACTGCCAGCGGCGGGTGGGGCGCAGTCGGTGGGTGGGGTGTACAGGATGTCAAGATGACCACAAACGACGCAGATCCCTCCAACATCCAAGTTGTCCCCGCCACTGCCGGCGGGTGGGGCGGAGGTGGGTGGGGTGCAGCAGATGCTAACACAAACACCAGCGATCAAGACGCTGATATGCCCGCGGCGGCTGAAGGTGGGTGGAGCGCAAGCACAGGTGCAACTGGCTGGGACTCGGGCACTGGATGGGGTCCCACCAATACAGTCAATATCGCGCAGGCCAAACCTCAACCCGAGTTCATCCCGACCACGCTCCTCACGCTCCTTGGACCCACCGCACTCCCCGTCACGCACGCCCCAGGCATCGTCGAGCAGTCCCCGCGCCGCGTCAAGACCATCACCCCGCCCGCCCCGTCGACGGAGGCGCAGAACGCGCCCTCGGACAAAGACATGGGTGGCGCTGCCTACGCGGTCGAGCGCGTGCTAGAGGAGCGCATGTACCGCGTAGCCCTCGCGCCGTGGCTCGATTCAAACGCCACCGCGGACCCGCCGCGCATCCTTGCCACCTCGCGAGGCGCGCTGGCACCCGCTGTCGCTGCCTCGTCCGCACACCCAAAGCCGCACGATTTATCCACGGGCGAGATCGTGGTCTTGATGGAGCCCGAAGCGGCGAAGCTGCTGTGTAAGGGGATGGGGCTGGTGGCGACGTGGGTGCAGCTTGCGCGGGTGCAGGATGACGAAGATGCGAACGACGATGCGAAAGTGAAGGACGTTGAGGCGCCGCAGACGAACCTGACGAAAAAACAGAAGGCCAGGCGCGGGTTGCGGTACTGGTATATTGACGAGATCATGATGGTACTCCCCAGCTACTGGAAGGTTTGACTTTTTGAATTCTTCGGTCGTTGCAACATACCTTTTACCACACCAGTGATTCCTTCCAATTCTTCCATTTGAGTACGAATTCACCGAACATGATTGTGCCAGTCCTCCCGGCGCCTGAAGGCTGCATTCATGTACTTACGGTTGATTTACGGCAACAACAGATCGTTCTTACTTGCCGATCAAATCATCCTTTCCGTTGAGGCTTACAGAACGCTCGAAGGTACAAAGGCAAGGATGCCTTCATGAAGCTGTCAACTAGACCGGAGCCGGTCTGTCTACGAAAAGTACAGACCGGTCGATCTGAGTTTGAAACAAAAGTGGACGAAGGATTTTATGCGGCGATCTGATGCTGGACCAGGCGGCGATCCGATGATGTGATCTTTGGTTGATCTCCTTCCCTTGTTCTGGCTTGGACTTCAGCGTCTTATCCATTCCAGCGCGCACAGTCCAACGTCGTGCCGCGATTCTTCTTGTATCTCAGACGACGACTCCCTGCAATGCCTGTCCGCCCCTTCCGATGGACGCCACAGGCAAGATTGTTGCCCACTGGTAGTTGATATTCAAGCATCAGACAAATTTCAAGAGATTCAAGGATCAAACCAGTCGATGGGATTTGCGACCAGCAACCCCTTCTCCCCTACCATGACCATCTCGCTCCTCCTGCTGGCACTCCTCGCCGGCGCGCAGGCCGAGAAGCAAGCCCCCTTTAGCAACATCCCGACCGACATCTGGGCCGCGCTCAGCACCCGTCTCAGCGGCCGCGTCTTCGAGGCCAAACCCTTCGCCGAGCCGTGCTTTACCAACGCGACGTCCATCGAATGTGCTTCCATCCAGGTGAGCTTCACCTTCACCCCCGAGTCTACTTTTTTAACTCCTACTTGCCCTTCCAGGAACTGTACCAAAATGAGAGTAAGTGCAGTGCAGCAAGCTATCTGCGGACGTAGTCACTGAATGCTGCCCAGAGGCGCGCACGCACCAGGCGGGCGGATATACCTGGGGACAATGGGAGGGCTGCCAGGATACCGGCGAGCAATGCCTGCTTGATTTTGCCGTCCCCACCGACGAGGCTGCCACCGCTTCCCCGAATACCTGCGACCTGGGGAGTATTCCGAAACATTTTGTGCGTTTCCCGCGCCGAATACTTTGTTGCTAGGGTGCTGACCGTCGCTGGGTAGATCGATGTGCGAGGCCCCGCCGACGTGATCGCCGCGTATGAGTTCTCCAAGGAGACGGGCATACCCCTGGTAGTGAAGAATACGGGAGTGCGTCTGCTCTTGACGATGGAGTCGCAAAACATCTGCTCACCGACTGCTATAGCACGATTTCAAGGGGAGGAGTAGCGGCCGCGGCTCGTTGGCGTTATGGGTGCGTGGTCTTTTACCCTCTACCCGTTATCCCATTAACGCCCGCCTTGCGTTCCAGACCCATAACTTGAAAGACGTACGTCCCCCTCTCCTGCGTATGTCGTTGCGTCGTCAATGCCCCGCAGATCTCGTACGACGTCGCCTTCGTCGCCGAAGGCTGCTCCGACGCATACCCTGCAGTGACAGCCGGGGTGCGTCCCCCACCACACCTCCTCCCATTCGCACTAACGTACCTGCTGTATGTTCTAGGCCGGTGTCCAATTCTTCGAGGCCTATCAATTCGCGGAGGAGAACAATATCACGCTCGTCGGTGGGAGCGACGCCACTGTGGGCTTCGCTGGCGGATTCACTATGGGCGGCGGCCACGGTGTGCTCTCGCCCGTCCTCGGGCTCGCGGTCGACCGTGCCGTGCGTCCCCTCCCTGTTTCCCCCTCTTCTAGAGTTCCCCATATTGACGCGCGACGGGACACAGCTGCAATTCAAGATTGTCACTCCGGACGGGAAGTACCGTACGGCGAGTGCCTGCAACAACGAGGACCTCTTCTTTGCGCTCCGTGGCGGTACGTCGTGTACCCCCCTCCTTGAGCTCTGCACTGACCTTTGGCGCAGGCGGTGGTGGGACCTTCGGTGTCGTGCTCGAGGCTACTATCCTTGCCGCCCCCGCGGCGCCGGTGCAGGTCGTCGTCGTCACATGGGCCGAAAAGTCCCCCGAGCGCACTGAGGCGCTCTGGACCCTCATCGGCGAGAACGCGATTGGGTGGGCAGATGCGGGCTGGGGCGGGTATTCCATGTCGGAGCTCGCGCTCTTCGTCACTCAGCGGCTATCGAAGGACGAGGCGGCGGCGTCGATGGCGCCGCTGCTTGCACACGCGGAGGCGCTGAAGGCGGAGGGCGTCGCGGGCGCGATGGCGATGGTGATGGAGTTCCCGAGCTTCCTGCCGTTCTTCACCTCGTTCATGACGGATGCGGGCGGGAATGCTGGCGCCGGAGTGAGTTCCACCTTACCTTTTCCCACCTCCCCCCACGCCCACCGTCCCATCGCTGACGCTGCTCCAGAAAGTCGGCTACAGCCTCTCCCTCACCTCGCGCCTCGTCCCGCGCAAGTCCTTCGAGACGCCCAAGTCGCGCACCAGGCTCGTCGAGGCGCTCATGGCCGCCAGCGGCGCCCCCGCGCCCGACGCGCCGCTCATGATCATCCAGATTACCGCCCCCACCGCTGCGCGCCCCGCGGACCTCGCGCCGGGGCGCACGAGCGTCACGCCCGCGTGGCGCGAGGCCGTCTACCACGTCACGAGCATGGGCATGTGGAACTGGAACGCGACGAAGACCGATATTATGGCGGTGTACGACCGGACGAGTCGGTTGATGGATAATGTGAGGCATATTACGCCGGATGCGGCGTATTTGGTGCGTGCTTTTTTTTTTTACTTGACTTTTTGTGGGCGGGCGGGACTGACGTGACACCGCTTTTTTTTTTTGTGGGTGTAGAACGAGGCAGACGTGTATGAGCCCAATCATGAGGTGTCCTTCTGGGGTAACCACTATCCTGAGCTTGCGACGATCAAGGCGAAGTAGTGCGTCTCTTTCCTACCCTTCTTCATACTTCAGTCATGCCAACGTACCTTGATCCACAGCGACCCAGACCGGTTGTTGGATTGCTGGCAGTGCGTTGGGTGGAACCCCGACTCGGAGCGGTACCAGTGTTACCTGTGAGCGCACGCGAGCAGATTGCATGGACGTCGGCTTTGAGAAGGTGCGCGCATAAAAATGGGGAAATGTATGTAGTTGTTTGATGATCGAATTAATATTTTACGTCTTCTTCAAGCAGTGAGACTTGCCACCGCCGCTGTGGCTCTGACGTAGCAGAAAATATCATTCATCTTCTATGCGCTTAGTGGTACATGTGCATAGATTCCTGAACATTAGGCGTCCCTCTTTCTGCTCTTAGAACTTCGAGTTTAGGTGTGTACATAAATCCATTTTGAAATATGGTTTGTAATGAAGGCCGACTCCAACAACTATCTGACCCATGCTATTGGCTGTTACCCTCCATTCATCCGCCAGAGCGAAGCGGGCTCATCGGCTTGGGACTCGTAGCGGGCCGATTACCGCTCGTGGCTGTGTGCACTGCCTCGTCACGGTTTGCTTTTGGTTTGCATCCTCCCCGTCGACGTCCGACGAATGAAACTGCGGCGTCCAGTTTTCAGAGTGTCGCCGACACGTCACCTTCCGAGCTGTCACGCTACGATGGCGAATCCAGAGGTCGCTAATTTGAAATCGGATCGAGAAGGGTTGAAACAGTACAGCGATGGATGTCGGAGCGTATTTTCGCCAGTTTGACGCCTGCCTACGGAAGTATTGGCTGAAATCTTCGCTCTGTGCTCACCTTCTGATGCAGATGAGATTCCAAATGCAAGCACGGATGATGAAGCGACGGAGCGGCGGGCCAAAGCTCATATACTCTCGCTCTCGCAGGTGCAGTGGTTTCTTCTGTTCGGGCAGGTGTGCTCTCACTGGTACAGAATTGTGATAGACACCCCCATATTTGGACTATCGTAGTTCTCGACACAAATAATCCCCTCTGACGACAGCACATCGTCTGCACTGGATTACAAGAAACGATGCCGAATCTGCGAGCAATCCGAGCCACAAATCAAATTCATCTGTCGCTAATACACAACATCTTTAACTATCATTCTGACATTGAGAGCCCCACGCCTACGTGGATAGCGTGTATAGAACTCAGTGAAAGTAATTGCTCGCATACGGTTTCACGCTCTCCCATGCCTTGTCAACACCTCCACCACTTCATCAGCTACAGTGAACACGGTGAGCATGTCTTACGATTTACGCAGGGTGATGGATACTAACGCAGGGGTCCTTTCTCCAGATCGACTAGGTTCTGTGAATAGCCCCGCGGTAAGCATATCTCAAACACAAATAAGGCAAGTGAAGTCAAAGCCGAACCTGCTCGATATGGGCCAAACTTGACGCCCCAATTAACACCGAATCCCCGTGCTCGCAACACATGAGGGAGTGGTGCGACACGCAGCGGAGAGCGACCTCGGCCATGGTAAATCCGTGCGCAGCCGCGACCGGACGAACAAGGTCTAATGCGGCGAAGTACGCAGGCTTCCAATACCGATCACGGTAGTTCTGCGGGAATTATGAATGCTAATTGGAGTCAATCGTGATGGACAGAGACGCACCTTTCCCTGACGCAGCTCAGGATCGAAACGCGAGCCCTTCTCGACTGAATCCTCTGCAGAAGCATAACGGTTTGTGAAGAATCCCCCTGCAAGCGGGTTGAATTCGTAAAACGCGATCCCGAATTTCCGCAGCGCCGGGAAGAGCTCAGGTTCAACACCGCGATGGATCGCGTTATAAATTCCTTGGTATACGCTCGGCTGGACGTATCCATGCTGCTTGCAGATGCCGACGATTTCGGCAACCTCCCAACTGTGCGCGGCAGTGAGATAGACCATCCAATAGCAGTGAGCCCGACGTACGCCATGTAATTACTTATCCCAAAACGCTTGAAGTGACCCTCCCGGTATAGC
This sequence comes from Mycena alexandri, assembly GCA_029233265.1. Lineage (NCBI taxonomy): Eukaryota > Fungi > Basidiomycota > Agaricomycetes > Agaricales > Mycenaceae > Mycena > Mycena alexandri. Next base: position 110,760 of record JARJCM010000132.1, on the reverse strand, counting down.
TCGTTGATGGCTTTGAATGATTCCTCGTATGGAACTGCGCGGTCGGGTCCGTGCAGGTACCACATTTCTAGCTTGCTGTAATAATGAGCGGAGTAAGTTTACGGGTGGGTGTTGAATATGGCCGGAAAATCCGCACTCGGTGTTAAGCTCCTTCTTCGACAGTAAGAGGTAGGTGCGCAGATCCTGTACTGTATTGGCGAGCCAGTGCACTGAATTCACACAGCAGCGCCTACCTCGGCAGAGTGAGAGCCCGTGACTGTTGGGAGGCCCTACGGTCGATAGGTCAGTTGAGAACCAACAGCAGACGAGATTTTACTAACACGGAAGGGATAGAGCTTCGTTTCCATCGAGATGCCTTTTGCCTGCCAGTCGATTTTCCCGAGCATCTCCTCGCTCGTGCCCATACCATAAACACGGGCCGTATCGAGCTGTGAATTACATGAGCCGCTACTAGCCGTAACAAAATAACAGGGGGAACTCGAACCTCACGGTGGCCGTGCTTCAGGAAAACGTCAAGGATCGCCTCGATGTCTTTTGTGTTGTCCACACGCGTGCCCTCAGAGCCCGGAGCGCCGAATGTCATGGCACCCTACTGGTGTTCAACCTCGAGCAGTGTGTGCCCAAAAGACGAACGGCATACCATGACAACGTTGAGCGCACTCTTTTGGTCAGGGAAGTTCGTCTGCGGGGTCTTTGGTCGTGCAAGTTGTGGCTGTTGGTCACTTCAAAGTGCTGCCTTCCTTTATACCCTGAAAGATTGCCGGCCGGCTCGCGGCCGTGGTGCCGGCTGGGTTCATGCCGCCGGGATTCCCGATGGATGGCGGGTGTCTATCCGATTACTTGCGACTTGTGAGGTCAGCACGTCAGGTAACAAGCGGGCAGGTTACCGTAGGTAGGATGACACGGCACGCAGGTCCCGCTCAGGAACGCCGATTCCACTGGCAGGGACTCAGATCACGACTCATTTTGATTCCATTTCAGCATCCCGGCGCGACAATTCCTTTACCGAGCCATTAACCTCCGATGACCACCTTTTGAATTGACATTGAAGCTGATATTGACCGTGGCGGTCGCCTGTAATCTCTGCGCAGACGTCTTTAAGAGGGTGCAAGAGCGCACTACTTATGGTTTCTAGCTACTCAGATCCTCCCCTAGTATTTTTCTGCGTTTCATCAATCATCCTTCGTTCAACTTCAACTTCTTCCTATATGTAATCTGACCGCAGCCCATGAGAGGAGGAGGAGGAGGAGGTAGTATTACTGCAGAGGTCCCAATAAGGAACAAGCAAGCACTGTACCTACATACACACGTCCTATGTATGCTACAGTCGTCAACGGCTCGGTCGCTGTGGTAGCATAAGGCCATGATAGTCCCTACACATCTCAGAGTCACGACAAAACTTAGAAGACGGGCGGAAGATTACGTATGTCTGAATACTATGGGGGAGTACCTAGGGAACTCTTGGAACAGAGTTAGCACATTGAAGACAAACTTTGCCAGCACCTTGATCGCCTTCCTCGACGATATGACGAAGTAGGAAGTCGTAGTTTGGGATTTGCGTGTGGTACGCATGCAAGTTCGGGTCGCAGACAGCAAGGTATTGCAAGAACTGCTCCCTCACCTCCAGTAGACGTCCATTCTGCACGCAGTCAAACAAGGCGTGAGTCTCGTCTTCGACGGCTCCCCGGCAGAAGCGACATAATCTGAGATGACGTGGAACAGGGGCTCTGCTGCGCCGAAAGGGAAAACGACGAAAAAGCTGCTCACGTAGCTCAGTTCAGGCGAGTTAACAAGGAGAACAAATTTATAGCAACTATGGATGTATGAAAAACAACAAAGGAAACTAAAAATATTCCATCAGACAAACGCTCGACTCGCTGGTCCCCCTCCGTTCGGCTCTCGCGAACACGAACAGAAAGAGAACCAAACGTCCTCGAGACCCGCGCGAGCGGGCCATGTTCTCGGTTAAACGAGTGAGCGCGAAAGTCATCGAGTGGAATTGAAGGATGCGGCATTTGTAAAAATGCGAGACTCGGTCAGTTTCTATAAAAAGATCCTGATGAGTATGTATCTGAAGAATCTCTTTTTTCGACGCGAGCCTTATGTATGTTTCGAGGGTGGTCTGTGCGCGACCGCACACGTGACCGATTTATTCTGTCAGAATCTACTTTTTGCCACCAACTGGGTTCATCAGTTGTTCATCAGTACAAGCATTTGTAGTCCACATCATCTCAAGGCTAGCAGCCCGTGTTTTTTACAGCTAATAAGTCGAAAACGATAGACACCCGCGCAAAAAAAAAAAAATCGAAAGTTCGGGCCGGCGCACGGCCCCACGGCATCGTGCAAATTTCTTTTTTTTGGAAATCTGAAAGAGAGCGGGGATGGTCTCCGATAGCGGTGTCGGAAACCTGTCAGATTGATATCGCGGGTTTCAACTTCGCCGAAAGTAGAGAGCAGTGAAAGGTCGAATTTTACCTCTCTCTTTCCTTAGGCTTGACAGCGGTGAAAATTACGCACTTTTAAGAGAAAGAGAGGTGAAATTTGGAAAAAGTCGAAAAAGAGAGGTAAATATTAAAAGTGCACTTTGAACGCCATATTTCAGGGTTTGAACAGTTGCAATTTTGGTCTGAATTTGGGGGTCAAAAGAAGAAAAACTTGCCTTGTTGCGTTCACTTTTGGGTGGGTTGGTAAAATGAGACTACACCGAAGACATGTTTGGAGGCCATGTTTCAGGCCCAAAAAACCATTGGTCGCAGGAGTGTGTCCATTTGCTCAATATTTACTCAACATGCAAGGCGTGAGCTATTTTATATTGCAGGTAATGTACTACTTTTGAACCACTCCTTGACATAATTAGTCCCTAAAGTCGGAGAACTGCTTTACCAACCGAACAAACATATTGAACGTTCCCTCCGCGAAAAAGTCCAAATTCATGTCATGGCCGCTCCCTTGCGCCACAACAACCTCAAAGCTTTTCGCCCCTGGCCACAGCGCGCCCTCCGCCGCAGTCAACGCCGTCACGTCCCCACACGCATCACTCCCGGCACAGATAATTTGGTCCGCTGAGCCAAAAATTTTCGCGACGGGGCCAGTGTACCCCGACACCAGCGAGATCGTGCCCGACTGCACAACAATCGACACAGCGCCAACGTCTTCGATCAAGTCATCCAGCAGGACCATGCGGGGCGAGAAAGAGCTGGGGTCAGGGGGGTAGAAGATGCTGTGATTGCCCGCGCTGAGATACCCGGCGTCGAGCGAACCCCAACGGAACGGGTCGACGTCGCGCGCGCTGGTGAGCGCAGGTAGGGTGCTGATATTGAGACTGCTCAACAAGGAGGTGAGAATGAGACCGTCGAAGGGGGATTGTGGGCCCTCGACGATGGTCCCGAAGGTCAACAAACCCGAGCCCGCGCTGTGGCCGATTCCGATAATTGTTTTGAATGCGTCCACGCCAGGGAGAATAGCGTTCCTGGTCTTCAGAAGACGGGCGAGTTGTGAGAGGACCGCGGAGGAGGTGGGATATTGCACGTCCGACGCGTTTGCGGGTCGGGAGCTCAGCCCGGCTCCGAGGACGTCGACGGCGAGGGAGGAGTATGGCCCCTGGGCACACGAGAAAGCGGCGTAGGAGTAGTTGCGGAACTCTTCCACCGGGGGAGACCAGTATTGGCTGGTATACGAGAATCTGTGCACAAGGAGCTGGAGGACATCTGAAAGCTATGTTAGAACTTTAACTTGGTATAATACTGTGCGGCGAACCTGAGCTCTTGGCGGAGTTCGGTTGGCAGAAAACACCATAAATGTCGTACGTGTCCTCCACACGGCGGAGCTCGCTTGCATTGCTTTCGAGCCCTGCCGACGTGTCCATGGGGTCCTTGGGCACGAGCACGTTCACATGAACGGGGATCACGACTGGCCAGTGTTGCAGTTAAAGGGCTTATTAAGGGTAGATTTTGATTTAGAGGGCTTTAGGCTTTAATACACCTTTATAAAGGCCCCGTTTTAAAGGCCTTCACATCAAATTTGGCCTAACTGGGAAAAACTCGCGATACACTCTACTACTCCTCAAACTCGTCCCCGGACCCGGAAAGTGCTCCGTCGTCAAGCTCCTCGTCACTCTCCTCTGCCGCAAGAAGCTCCATCAGCAATACCTCACGTGTAAACTGCTCCCGACGCGGCTTTCCGACCGGTTTTTTGAGAACTCCACCAAAGAGGATGTTGAGAGAGCGGGGGAATAATTTGGGTGGGGCCTTGGCCTTCCTGCCGGTGGCGCCAGAGTTCCCGAGGGCGGATGTGTCATCATCCGTGTCTGTGTCGAGCGCATTCTCCGCCTCCTCCTCTTGGGCATCTTTGATCCATTTTTTCAGTTCCACACGCCACGCCGCCGCCGACTTGATGACCTTACTGGGCCGTGCCGAGCCCTCATCCTCATCGTCCTCAAGCGCATCGGCATAGCGTGGGACGTTGAGGAGATCCGGCACTGTCGATTCTTGATGATTTTCTCGGGCGGTGCGTTCCTTGACCAACCCCGCGGCCATGTTTTCAGTGCGAATGCTGGCCCCGACCTGAGATAAGATGTTAGCGTGGATAAAGAAGAGCGAGCTATCTTACTACCTTTGACATCTTCTCCAACTTCTTTGTTCCGAGACGATTCCGGAGAGCGGTCTTCTTGATCTTCAAATCGGAGAAACTCCGCTCGTTGGACGCCTGGTTGACGACGAGATCGAGTAACATAATAGCAAATCCGGCAAGTTCTGAGACGTCCTTGCACGTCTTCATCTGCTCCCACATGAGGTGTGGCTCGTCGGGCTATGAAGAGTAGGTACCCCAAAAGCGGAGATGATACCGCAGCTTACATGGAGGTCCTGGAACGAAGCCTTGTGTTGATTCCAGGAAGCAAAATCCCCAGTGCCAGCAAGGTAGTGCATAAAGGCGGCAGAGACTGCCTTCTCTGCGCGTGCATCCTCCCCCTCCGGTCGCGGTCTCGGGCGGGGCCGGGAACGAATGCGCCGATAGAGCTTGTGAGTCAAAATTATCAGCGGCCCGAAGAATACGAAGAGAGAAGAATACAAATACCGTCAGTAATTCCGTGTTGAGGTTAAATGCGTTCAGCCCCACCTTGTCACCGAAGCGTTCGAGGCATTCATATGGGTTCAGTACCATAGCAATGACAAACATGGACTGGTCCAATGCCCGCCACCGCTTCTCGATACGCTCCATCATACCCTTCGCTACAACGGGGTCTTTGTGAGCCGAGAAGTGGCGGTATAAGCCAGCGAAGGTAAGTAGGACCTGGTCGAGACGCGTGGTGTCCGACTGGTTGATATTGGTGGCGTAGCAGATTGGTTCGATGTCGTTGACAACGGTTTGAAGTCCAGACCAGAACTCAATACTCTCTAGCAGGTCGCACTGCTCATTTACCTGTGCCGTTATTTTCTTGATGGCCTTCGCGTTTTTTTCCGCGCCGAGTTGAGCCTCAAGAATTTCTGCACGCATACCCATGGCAGCAAAGCGGATCGGGATCTTGAGATCAAGGAGACGGCGGAACGCGAGATAGTGTGTCGTCCAGCGAGTCATATTTGCCATGACGTACACGAGGACGACGAAGCACTTTTTGAACTGGATATCATCGAAGATTTTCTTGACCCCATCGTGCGACACGATCCAATAAATGGCCGTCGTGGCCTGTTCTGCGATGTCGGACGCGGCTTCGTTGACACGGAAGTAGTCTGCAAGTATGAGTTGGCCCTTGCAGGAAGTCAGGAATCGAAGGCACCGGAAGATAGGTAATGTTCAATTCACCTGATGCGCGCAACACGGCGCTACAAGCAGCCAGGGCCGTACAATCACGGCGTCCTTACGGCCTCGCTGGCTTCCTCCGTCGTTATCACATACAAAAAGAATCACAGCACAGTGGTACTTCTGTTCTGCGGCGTCGATCATCGCTAAGAACGCGGTGCACATGGATTTACCATCCTTCTTGTGACCATTGGACTGAATCAAATCAACGAGGTATGACTGAGTGTAAGAGAAATTAGGTCGGATAGTGGCGGGAGAGTGTAAATTTACCTTTCCGCCGGTCGAGAGATTGACTCCGGTCAGCAGATTCTTTGAAGGATCCTTCCAGCCGTCGGTTCTAAGTACCATTTAATAAAATGCAGACCACGTTGAAAAAAACCAACTCACGAGAGCATACAATACTTCTTATTCAATACTTCCTGTAGTTGCTTCTCAACCTCGCGCCAGGCGGCGTCGAGGAGTGTTCCAGAAAGCACATCTCGACTGGGAATGACATCGCAGGCAGTGGACCGAAACATGATAAACAGCTTGATGATCTCGCCATCTTCCACCCATCGAAAGGGCAAATTTGCCGACACGGTGGCGCGCAAAAATTGTTCCCGTACGCGCTCAATCTCCGCTTTGCTGAACGGTATGTTGGCACCACGATAGACCACGAGCTCCGGCTGCTTCATAACTTTTTCTACAGCCTGGAAGAGCTTGCGCCGCTTCGGATTTGGCTCTTCGTCTTCTTCGGAGTCGCTGGCGGCGGCGGCGGCTTTTCCTTTATTTTTAAGTGTGGTGGCAGTTTTTTTCGCTTTGGCGGACGTATATGGGCACGGATTCGACCCAATTATGTGGGCTATCATGGCGGACTTCTCTCCGCGGACGTGCCCTCCCATAGCCGCTCGAGCTAATATTGGAAGAAGGATCAGATCCGACGTTCCAAGTCTCGGTAAAGGAGGCATACCTTGAGCAAATCCCGCGTCGTTGTATGGCAGAGCCTCCAAGCGTGCCTTTAGAGCCGCGTCCGTGTCGTTGGGAGGGTTTTGCACCTGGCGATGGTGGCGTATACATCCGAGACAGTATGCTTCGTGCTGGGATTTATTCTTCAATGGGCCCTTGTGAAAGAACTCCCACTGGGGTCCCTCAGGAGGAGGCATAGGAGAGCCTACTTGAGATAAGAGGACACGATGCAGACGGCGCAGCGGAGCGCGACAGAGGAAGAGCAAAAAATATTTGATCAATTGATCCGATGATTGACAGGCACGGCCACTTTAAGGCCTTTATAACCCTTTAAAACATTCTTCACCGTCTTGAAGCCTCTATATAAAGGGCTTATTAACCCCGACCCTTTATAAAGGCTTTACCCTTAACTGCAACACTGCGACTGGCGAGCAGGCGCAAGACGCTCCAACATGGATGCTCGAGAGAGGGAGTAACAGTGCCGCGAGCGCATAAAGTGGCATTGTTGCACTGAGTGTCTATTCCATAGTTTACACGCCTTCATACGCATAGGAGGTCGATTATTCATCCGATTCCATATTGGTTCCATATTGGTTCTCACGCCCATTGAAAATGCCGCCGAGCCTGGTAAAGTGGCATTGTTGTACTGAGTGTTTATTCCATAGTTTACACGCCTTTTTACATACGCATGGGAGGTTGATTATTCATATTGGTTCCATATTGGTTCTCACGCCCATCGAAAATGCCGCCGAGCCTAGTAATAATGACGGATTGCCCGGACGAATTGTCTCAATACTAACCAGGATGTGTTGATCACTCAGAGGGGAGTCCCACAGACTCCTACTTCTTTATTTTGTTGCCGGTAGACCACATTACCGTCAACGGCCCGCCAGAATCCGGTGAATGTTCGTCGGATTCTGCCGAATTCCGGCGGATACTTGAGTAAAAGCCACAACGAATTCAACCTCACCCGAGAACAGAGCCAGTGGGTGAAAGTACTCAGTGCCTTAGCGAATACCACAGAGGATTAGGAGCCACATCTCCACTCCTCTACCTTCCACGAGAACGGGAGAAGTATCACATTTTCTTACCATCACAAGAAGGAATAAATTCGGGGAAGACTTGCAGTATCATGGGAAGGAATTAAGCGAATGCATTCAAACCCCTTAATAGTACCTCTACATCCAGCGATATCTGGTGGAAGTTGCAAGACGACAAATAGGGGCTGCCGGCCATCACCGGCAGCCTATATCTTATCGCGGCTTTCGGTGGTTGTAATCACCTGCCGATGGATACTGAACGCTGGCGCCGTCTGCCAACAGCCGCCGGCGTCCGGCGCCGTCTTCTGACATTCGCGCATCACCGCGCATATAACTCTGATTTCTGGTAATGGGTACCGTGCGCTACCGAGCGGTGTACGCTTATCTTCGGCCCCTCATTGAATTACGAAAGCATTATACCGTTGAGCGCTGAGCTTGGGACACGGTTATTTTCACTGGAACATTGATAATGTCACCTTCGGCATCCACAGGACCTCGGCTTCGGCATTTTGTGGTTGAAAAGCCAATTTTCCCATATTGGGCAACTTGGCTTCGAATATGGACAGGGTTTCCCTGAGGAGCTCAAAACTGAACAATCCAAAGAAATTCCTAAGCAAAAACTCATGCGGGGGGCAGGAAACTGAGTTTATCATAATTCAACGTTCCAAAAGAGACAAGAAAGAGAAAAGAGGACGGAATTTTCGCACGCGGGAAAGCTTGGCAAGAGGAGAGAGACCAGTTCGTTTCTACCTGGATTGATGTGCCTCAGAGGTCAACATGATTAATTGTTTTGCATGCGCTCAAGCCATATTTCAGGCCGTGAGGTTTCACGGGGAGAATAGGATAGAGGATTTTATATGCAGGATATGGTAGAGTACAGTGATGATAATAAATGCTATAAGTCCAATCGCAAAAGCTAGAGCCCCTTCTTCGCAAGAATTTCGAGGACCTTCATATCCTCGTCCCCAAGCCCCATCCGCGCGTCTGTACCAAGCAATTCACACGACTCCTGATCCTCCGCCTCATCCGCCACACACTGCATGACATGCTCGATGCTGCACTCTGACGCGTACGCGATGTACGTGAGAGCTACCGCGAGGAGCGCGCGGGGCGGGCCAACGAGCAGTACGCGCACGGCATCGGTGGGGAAGCGCGGTGCGGGCGCGGGGCTCCAGAGCAGGGAGTGCGGGGAGGCATAGTCGGAGCCGGCTCTGGGGGAGGGCAGGAGGTCCTCAACGGGGTGCGTGGAGGCGTAGTACGGGAGCGCCAGGCCGAGGAAGTCTCGAGCGACGAGGAGGTGACGCTTTTGGAGCGGAAGGGCGGTCTTATTCGACCCGACGTACAGCTCGAGCACTTGTGCGGAACCGGCGGTGGCATCGGTGATCGTGGAGCTGCCGACGCGGTGCTCTTTAGATGCGGGAACAATGCGAAGGACGTGCGTCCAGGCTCCGGCAGGTAGTGTCTCCGGGGAAGACGAGAATAGGTAAAGATGAGGTATAAACTGTCGAGGGCCGATGTCCTCATCGCAGGGTGCGCCGAGCGCGAACGGTGTTAGAACAGGCAGTGGAGGTGGAGGCGGAGGCAGTATCCGAGATAGACGTTTCTGCGACACAATGGGCGGAGTGTTCCCCGCGGAAGAAATGAGGTTCGGGGGGTAATTTCGCCTTTGTGGATGTGGGTTGGCAGTCGGTAGACACTCGCAGAAAGACGTTACATCTATCGCGTAAAGGCTGGCGAGGGGACATCATTGAAGGGAGTGTAGAGCGCAGCGATTAAAAGGCGGGGGATGTGAGTGAGTGTGAGGAGAGCTCGGCTCTTTAGAGTCTACAAGGTGGGGGTGGCAATGAGAGATCGAGCGCACGCTGGTCGCCGAATTTATAGTGTTTGAGTCGGTGGCTTGGCTTCAAAGCGCGGTTTGCACCATTGTCTACCAAAACGGCCGAGACAAAGAGAAAGAGTGCGGAGGCCCACTCGGTGAATATCGCGATCAAAGCGCTTGCGAAGCGCGATTCTGGACGCAAAAATGCTGCAGCACTCGAAAGAGTTCCGCATCCACCAAGAATTTTCCAATTGAGGGGAGCGTCTGGCGCGATGTTGGAGGTGAGAACAAGTGAACGCGTGGGAGTGCAGCGCGTCACGTCATGGATCACGTTCGTCATACAGGCTTTTGATTTGAGAGTTTGCCGAAGGCGTTTCCTTTCTACTTCCATCTCCCGCTCATGAATATTGCATGAATAGCCGTGGCTGCTTCAAAGAATGACGCTCACATTTGATTCGAACCTCGGGTCCTGTATTTTACCGGCGCTTGCTCTCTTCTCCGCCGACTGTTGAGTCCGTCTCCGAGTCTACGTCCCTGTTGCTAGATCTGTTGCACAAAGCCACAAGGTTACAACTGGAACCGCTTTTGAACAAGGGAACAAGGTCGCAAATTAAGCTGGTGGATATAACGAAATACCTTGTTCTATGCATTTTCTCCTCTTTTGGAACAAGGACGAGCTCAACAACAATTTCCTGTTACGCACCAAGGGACCTGCGGAAGCATAAAGGCTACATTTCGATGTCCCAAACACAAATCTCCCAAGACCCCCGACACCATACTTTCCTTACCAATGCCTTCTCGCCAGCCTTTGCGCGAACGATGTGCCGTGCCCACACAAGTTTGCACCGATCGTCGAAAACTGGATAACTACTCGGTGCAGAAGCGTGGCGACACGACGGTCAAATCGCACGTTAAACGCCGTCTGTCAATGTTCGGAATCGACGAAGTACCGCGTACTCCCCGCGATCCCCATGGTCCCCGCCAATTTCTCCCTTACCTCTATCTCTTCTCTCCCCCAGCCCCAGGCGCCCCGCCACCGCCCGGGAACTGGACACACACCATTCGTCTCCTCCCCCCGTCAAAGACCCGCGCGGTCGGTTGCACTGACCTCGTCACCAGCCCACGCGCCGGGCTCGACCTCCGCATCCCGCCTGCGGCCCTCAAATCGGACGAAGCTGGCTTGCACATCACAACTGGGCATCTCACCCTCGCGCGCGACTTTCTCGCACTGGCGCTGCCCTACTATGCGTCCGCCCACCCGGGGGCGATTTCACCTGGATTGGCGGGCTGTGGCTGGCCCACATCCACATCCACATCCACATCTACCTCGACCTACACCTCCACCTCTGGCCAGTGGTCCGGTACCGCGACCGCCGTGGACTGGACGCCGATAGGGCACACGCCACTCGAAGGTCTCGGGAACATGATGCCGCAGGTGTCTCCGCTGTCTCAAGCGGACCCAGTTCGTGTGCTCGTACTTGGTCCTCCGCGGTTGGTGCTGGCCATCACCCTCGTCTACATTGCGTTTGCTTCAGGGCGCAGCGTGGCGGAAGTTACGCGCAGTGTGCTGGAGGGTGATGTTGACCCGGAATGGTGTTCGCTGATTGGGGATGATGGAGACCTTGGCCTAGGGCAGAAGGGTATGAAGGTTCTGGAGCGGGCGGCGCTCAATGATATGTGAACGAGAAGATAAGCTGATGGTATGATATAAACAATCCAAAATGTTTTTTAATCTACAGGGTCGTTGTAATACTTCGAAGCAATTAATTTGACGTGAGATTCGCTGCATGTTCGACGTGTTTATGTTTCCAAGGTGAATGACAACAAGGCAACATAACAGCTGAAATACAAGTGATAGTACAACGGAAATACAACATGGTCTCAATAGCCACTAAAGAGGACGACAGTAAGGTAATCATGTGCGCATACGAGCTTTAAGTCCTATACGTCGCAAATTGTGTCGTCATGCGAGCGAACTGTCCCGGTGTAAATCCCGTCATGCAACTATCCTGAGTATAGTCCATGAAGTTATCTGCGACGGAGAGATGTCAGGCAACGATACACGATTTCAAATAACGACGTACGGATGGGGTCGGCACCAGGGAAGGCCGTGCCCGTACAGGTGTCGGGGACGGGGGAGGGGCAACCGGAGGCGGGGCCCGCCTCTGCCGGTGTGTCGGCGACGAAGTCTCCAGCTGTCGTAGCCGTGCTACCCGAGCCAGCGCAGCCGCCCTGAGTTTGTGCTAGTCAGCGTGGAAATGAAGAGAAAGGAGGATGCGCATACCTGAAAAGTGTGGTATAATCCGAGCCAGTGGCCGGATTCGTGGGTGAGTGTCTACGTTCAAGTATGGAATCAATACGTCGGGGATGAATGGAGGACAGAGAAAGAGCATACGCGTCCGAGGTTATATCCGTTGGTCGAGCCGCCGGGGACGCTGGAAAATAGGATGACCTAATGGCAGCGAAGAGTGAGTGCGAGTCACGGCACAGGATGTAGACGCCTCACGATGCCGTCTTCTTTAGATGTTGGGCTGTAAGAGATGGGGAACGTAGAATATCCCAACAGGCCGGCACCCGAGCCTGAAGTGAATCTGAACAGCACCGGGTTCAGGCTTGAATTCACAACTACGTCTCGAAAAATCACTGACCCCACTGAGTAGACATTGAGGTCGGCCTTTCCGCCAATTCTCAGAGCATTTTTTATAGCCGTTTCCTGGGTCGAAGATGGACCCGCATTGTTGAACCAATCAACATTTACGGTCCGCGAAGTATTAACTAAAACCCAGTTAATGTTGCCCGCGTAGTCCGTGTTCATTTGTTTGATCTGATTGGAAATCTGCACGTCCCTGAACAGAACCAGAATTATATGAGCATGGATTAGATTGATGGAGGGCGAGTCAAATAGGGACTAACGGGACGTTTCCTCCAGCCGCCGTGGAATCTTTGCTTATGACGTGCCAATACACCTGTTGAACCCGTCAGCAGATAGTTCAGCGCGGTCAAATGGACGAGAAGCTGACATTGACGTTGTTTGCGATCCTCTCCGTGGATACTGCTTTATTGACAGCAAAGTGTATCTCTGCGCGACTGATATTGGCGGGGCTCATCGATGTCCCGCATTTTCTGAACATTGTTAGTATAAAAACGAAAATGAAAGGACGGCGCTAACCTTGGTGGAATGGGCGTTGGTTTTCCGAGAGCGGCGGACGCCGCGAGGAGAAGTGTAATGGCAGAGGTTGAGAACATCTTGTAGAGGGAAATGCAGACCTTGTGTCGAACTTGAACAGGGTTTTATATGTATGAGTAACCGTCTCGCGGGCGTCTCGGCGTCATCGCGGAGCAAAACATGGGCGGGATGCGCGGAGGAGTAAGACACTAAGGGGATCAGAGCGGGAATGGGATCCATTCGTTGAATACCAGACACGTCGGCGGATGGCAAAGTCTAAGATCTTCGATGACCTGCCAGCGGCGTCACCGACGAAGACATTGAGAATTGTTTGGAGCGAGACCAAGGTGGGTTACCTCGGAGCGTGGTTTGCACCGGTGCGTACTCTGTGGGCAGTCCTCCTCCCCTAAAAAAATGGTCGAGAATCAAAAGGAGATCGTGATCGGAAGCATCAAGTGACCGTGACTCGGGTGTTTTTCGCCTTCCGCTACTATCAATAGACCTGAAGATTTTTTTGATGGTGCTGCTACGGCTCAAATTTCGTCGGATTTTACCCGGGATTGGCCAGTAGCATCCTTAAGACGTATAGAGTTCGCATATAAACGGGATTTGTTTGGAATGTCAAATTGAAGATGATGTGAACCTGCCGAGTGTCTCATCAAAAGTACTCTAGAAGTGCAAGAAAAGTTTCGCGTCTATTAGACCTCAAGTCGCGCCCATTTCCTCTGCCGAAGGTCATCAGGGGACTCTTGGGAAGCAGGACATGTAGCCTGCCTTTGAGTTTGAATAAATTGAGGCCGGCGTTAGGGTGAAATATAATTTCACTTTATTTTGTACTTCAGGGTGATCTTGCACTTTCTGGGTGATCGATAGCAAGACTACTTATCGTACTACTAAGTAGCTTCCGCTGCCTCTTTGCTCGCTTTTGGATCCTTCAACCTGAAGTTCAAGTCCATTTCCGCCTCGTCCCAAACCGTAGTCGAAACCTCTCGGATCGGTTTATGGGTTGGGGGGATGACCTGGACGCGGGGCGGGAAATGGCTGGAAATGGATCTCTTCACTGGAGATGCAGAGTGATCAATGACTCTACATGTCATATTTTTCGGCAGTCGTTCCACCACTCACGTCTGTGCGAGACCGATCATCTGCAAAGTCTTCACGCTAAACTCATGTATTGGAAAATTCACACATCAGCAAGATCACAATTGTCTTGCGACTTTCGGGTCTTTTTCTCTTGTGGTAAAAAAAAAAGTTGGCAGAAATGATGTCTAGACTTCAATGGGATGGCTCACAAAAAAGTTTTTTTTGGCGTCTTTTGGTTTTTTTGACATAGCTTGCGGTCTTGCGACTTTTCGGCTTTTTTGGCTTAGCCGAGCTAATAAAAGCTCGGCTAAGCTGTCAAAAGTAAAGTGTGGAAAACGCGATGCAGAACGATGCGGCTATTATTCTAACGAAGGCTCTCTGAACCCCGACCTCTCTGTGTGATACCTGCTACAGCTTTCATGAGTGATCTGGAGCACGCAATTAGCTGAAAACTGCTCACTAGATTCCCAGATGTTCAGTCGTCGAGGATGTTTGAGAGATGCACCAGAGATAAACTGTGGGCCAAATGAGGCCCCCGGTCACTCACCCCTAAGTAGCTCCGCCATAAGGTAAATCAACGGCCAAAAATTGGTCTTTTTCACTCCGTCCCGTAAGGTAAATCAACGGCTCCGACACGGGTTCCGCTCCATCGTAAGGTAAATCGGGCGCAGCCCGGGAATTTTTTTTGAGCAAAAGGCGTGGTTGAACCCAAGAAACACCGAGTTCAAACACCCACACACAATGTCTCGCTGGAGTTAATCATGCCATAACAGCATTAGAGGCCAGGAGAAGAGCGGGGGGGCGAAAAAAAGCGAAAAAATAGCCTGGAAATCAATTTTCGCACTTTTTTGGGGAACTAGCTCCGCCATAAGGTAAATCAGCGTCCAGGAAGCCCAAAATCATAAGGTAAATCAACGAAAATTTTGGACCTTCGGCGGAGCTACTTATGGGTGAGTGACCGGGGGCCTGCCAAATGTCTATACAGTAAATCAAAATATGAAAATACGGAATGAATTACTTGCAAGAGATTCTGCCCGATGAACAGAATCGGCGCAATCCAGCGGTCTAAACCATAAATGGTTCAACAACGACTGAAGAAGGATGGCGCGCCGAAGAGACACGTAACGAGTCGTAACATCCGCAAGTTGCGCAGCCGCCTTCCGAAATGCCCAACTTTTTGTTTTCGGCCTTCTCAAGGCGCTCCGGGCAACCTGATACCTGCTCACCCGACTCTACACTGGAACTATAAGTATCTGACACAACATAGTGCTGCGATCGAGCGAGAAATCGGTTTTGATATACGGCCCACGGGTCTCAGACCTGATCCCTCAGTTGGTATCAGGAATTAGCCCCAACATTTAATCATTTCATTTTTTCGCAAGTCATGTACATCCATGTCACATCTTCCTTACTTGCTCGTAGCAGCCGGATCCTCCACCGCCGTGCCAGTCACAATAGGCCCATGCGAGGTAGGTCCGTTGACCGGCCCCGTAGCAGTTGCGGGATCCACGACTGCCGTTCCCGTCGCAATTACTTGCTTGGTAGTGGCCTTGACGCCATGGGTGGCGGTATGGGTTCCGTTTGACGAGGGTCGGGGGAAAGGTGGGCTGTGTAGTACAGCGCCGAGGTTCGCCGGGATGTTCGAGCCCATGGCGAGCGGGTGGCCTGAAATTCGGTCCATATCAATAATATATGTAACAGAGTGGTGTCTCACATTCAGTGTTGAAGACCCAGGTGTCGAAGGAGATGTGGTTGGGGTCGTCGAACATTAGGAACCTGATGAGAGCAATTAGCAAATCTAAAGAAATGAATCTTGTTCAGCCTGGCGACATACAGATATTTGAATACTTCCGCGTAGAGGAAGGATTCGACGTTATCGCCGAGGTTGTCCGTTGAGAGATCCGTTCGGGTGACATCGTTCAAGGAGCTGTATCCCACAGGAGCTTTTGCGTACTTGATGAGACTTTGGAGAACATTCGCCGCCCAACTAGTGAGATTTTCATGAAAGAAATTGCAGGATGTTAGGTACCAGTACTGACGTCTGGTATTTCACGTCTCCGGTAGCGCGCCATGCGTAAACCGCACTCTGGAATCGGCATAATCAGGATCAAACTGGATCGAAGTTGAGTTGAAAAAACTTGCTTCGATGACCTCTGGACGCATGTACCAGCTGTTGTCGCTGAAGAGAAAGATTAATCAACACTTGGGTGGAGACATGACACGAGGAACGTACGTGTTGTAGAACCCAAACGAGTTAAACTCCGCCTTTTGCGCAGCGGTACTCGGAGGAGTTCCTGCACCAGTGGCATCGACGAACGCGAATCCACCGCCGCCGATGCCGGTAGGCGTGTTGTACGTGTTCATGCACGAATCGGTAATATTCAACCCGAAGTTAACGATCGTCGCGTTGTCAAGCAATTTGCCGCCCATGATCCAGTTGCCCCCTGACAGCGTCAGTTAGTTTAGAAAATAAATGCGGTGGATTGGCGCACCAGAGAAACAAGCCAAGTCGCCCATTGAGAAGCTGTTGGAGCTGCCGCTCGCGCTGGTGAGGTATGTCCTCTGGCCAGTAGCCACGCTCGTCTTCTTCAGCAGCTGCTTGATCGATGAGTCCACGGCAGCGGACCAAGTCTTGACCCATAGCGTGTTGGCGTTGGCGGTCATCTTGAAGTACTTGATCAAGTATTCATAGTACGAGCTATGGTAGTGTGTGAGTCTAATGATGGCTGGTAGCGAGATTTTTGAAAAACGCACTCGTTACCCTCCGTCCCACGACTGTAGCCAAAGGAATATAACTAAGGAGCAGACGGGCTGAAGGAAAGTTCAACGCACGATTACGTTCCCGTCAGGGGCACCGCTCGCAAACACCTGTTGGGGTGAAAGACCCGGGAAAGGTGGATTGGGCTAATTAGAACAGAGTTCAGCATCATTCAAGCAAGTACATGAGAGGAAAGGGAACCAACGTTGCTGGCGATCGCGCTCATGCACCGTTCGGCAAAAGTCTGGTACGTCGAATTCCCCGTCAACTTGGAAAGAGTGTAAAACTCAAGGACGTTCGTGCCCGCGGAAGCGATGTTATTCTATCAACGCGCCTCAATTGTGAGTCTACGAAATCATGTTGAAGAATAAGTCACTCACCGAGCCCGAACTGACATCGGCGGAGTTGGTTGCAAAGTCGAGACTGCCATATCTAATTCACCTGGTGAACAAAGACTATCTGGCACGAAAGGATTGCGGGACGAACGGAATCGGACCATTAGCTGGAACCCATCCATGCATCAGCTTATCCCCCAGCCGCTGGGCGTTGGCAAGAAGTGCCGCATCCTGATAACCATTCAGCTCGTATGCCGAGAGCATCGAGCCCAGGTAACGGATGCCCGTTTCAAAGAAACTGTTAACGGACAATGTCATGAGATGCGCGCCCAGAAGATACATGCTGACATACGAGACATGGTCGCCAGCCGTATGACTGTAGGAAAAATCAACCGTGCTGGCGAAATTCACCGCCTCGGTAAAGAGATCCTGGTGGTCCAGGAAGGCTGAGTCCCATCGACCAGGTTCAGAAGACAAGAACACGTACCGTAAAACCCATAATAAAGAGAGTGTCCAGAGAGTCAAATATCGTCGCGCCTGAATCAAGTTAGTTGTAGCTCTGGGGAAACCGGACAGAGTCGGCACCCCATCCGTTCCTGGGTAGAGAGAGATGTGTAAGACAGAATTACAAACAAAAGCAAGGTTAGAGACTCGCCTTCCGTTGGTCCAACTCTTGCTGATGGGTTCCAAATCATCGTGTCCCCATGCATAACTGGAGGGAGAGTAAGATAAACACTTCGAGAAGTAATAACGAATGCCGCATTTACGTCTTGTAATCGTTGTAGGCCGTTAAGAATGTGCTTTTGACCAATGCCGCATTGCTAGCAGCAGACGACGGGAGAGTCAGGCCAGCAAGCTGGATGTTGCCTGCTCTAACGGCCCCAACGAGCAACGTGGCGACAAGACCTGCGTGGGTTCGCATTGTAGGAAGGAGGCGTCAGACGGAGAGACCCTGGGGAAGAGAGCAGCAGCCAGAGGCATATATTTGACCAAGAATTGCAGATCCCACAAGCTCGTCGCACGGTACCCTCGTGACGGAGAGGCGCGTATCATCTGAGAGGTTGTACTTGTCTGTTCCTGTCGCTATCAGCTTCGTTTCATGCAAGAAGAAGACGAGATGAAACGAAGTCAACCATTGCACGTGGATAAGTGATCTCGGCTCATGTGCATCACTGATCTCGGCTTAGTCGGCTAGATTTCCTGACTGTGGTCCTCAACGGTGAGGCTTTCGTTTCTTACCGGGGGACCGTGAATACATAGAGAAGTTAGATTTTTCTTTTCAATACTAAACAGGTAAGGTGAGGCGCGGTCCCGTTAAGAAACAGAAAGTCAGCCAGGCTGTCTAAGAGCCCGCGTGAAACCGAGGATAAGTGATCCCAACCTCATGCGTTGAAAGCATGCGCTATCTGGCCATGCTGGCGATCTCCTTGTGACCTTCTTCCGCCTGTCTGCAACCTTCTGATTCCCCACTGTTGACCGCATAAAGAACGCGGGCACAAGTAGGGCTGATTTTGCCTCCGCGATGAAGACCTTTTTCACCGCCGTGGTGGTCGCGCTCGTTGTAGCATTCGTCCCGTCCGAAGTTCGGGCTGCCAGTGGCTTTAGCCAGTCGTGCAACACCTGGTCTGGCTCGGGGACAATCTTGTCAGCGTCCTGCTTGAGTACCGCCGGAACAGCCGTGGTGAGTTCTCATAATTGAGCTCTCGATACCGCCCACCTCATCGCGACTTGTCTGTAGAGCTCAACCCTCGATCTGAACACATGCTTCACGAACGCGGAGGGGTTTTTGGGTTACCAGCTCAAGTAAGTTCGCTTTATTTCACCTCCTCTTTCCACTCCCGACTTCCTTCCAGTGGTAACTTTGCCGGCTCATGCACCAATATTTCGATCAACGCCGGGAATTCCCTGGATGGAGACACGGGGTATCTCAGCGCCCTCTGTTCCTCCAGCGGGGGCACGAAATTCGACACGTCGATCGCGACGAGTGAGTGGTTATTTAAGCTTTGGAACTTTCATCGAGTAGCAATCCCCATAGGCAACTACGTTGGCAACTCGAACGGTGTATTGGTTTGCTCGGGCTGAACGATGAGTTGCACTTATGGGAATTTTAAATTTGGGATGTCGGAGCGTCCAATCGGATTGACCTCTGAGAATATACGGTCATGATTGTTGCCAGTGAATTACCGTCACAAAAAAAAGCGACTGACAGAGTACTGAATACTGTACGACCCTGTATGGGAGCAACAGCTCCAGGACCGTGACATACCCGTTGCCTTTTTTTCAGGCAACGAGACCCACGTGAGCGTGACGGTTGCTCAAAGAAGCAACGAGAAATATTTTTGCAAGGCACCTGTGTAGGTATCATTCAGTATTATTACACTTGACTGCTGTCAGGGCACTAAAGTCTTGGTTTCCCACTCAAGTCAGGTACTTTGGAGCGCATAGGAATTTTTTCAGCTTTTTCTCTGGCTATGTCACGATAAATCCAAAGCAACGAGCCTCATCGTGACCGTGACCCCGCCAAAAACAAGCAACACAACGGGGCTCCCGTTACCGTGACCGTTGCTCCCATACAGGGTCGTACAGTATGGATGAGACTTGATGAATTCAGTTACGGCATGTTGCGCTCTTGGCCGATATTTTTTGATCTCTGTAAGATCAAGAAAATAGAACAACGAAGATCGGAAGTTGAAAAAATAAGCCAACCTCGAACGACTACCTAACCCTACTGCTCATAATCTATGTCTGAACGAGCAGTGAAATTAAATTCCCGCTCGGCATCCAGCTGCGCACCCCGCTGCAAAAACTGCTCCGAAAGGCTGCGAGTGCAATTTGGGAGCCAATATATCTTGGCTTCCAGGAGGAGGCCGGCCCACCGCGCTGGGATGAGGCGGGAGTTGACGAAAATCCAATACACATCGTCAGTGAATCCAAGAACCGAGGTCAGACACAGGAAGTTGAGCCGTGGAACGAGAGAGGGGGTGGGGTCCGCCGGCGAGGTAAGTAAGCGTAAGAGGTGGTCTGTAATCACGATGTGGGGCGGCTCGGTGACACAATCCGCCAGGAACAGCTGCTCCAATACGGGCAACGCCGAGAGAGACGCGATGACTGCTTCGTCGCTAATCTTTGTCCGGTTTATCTCCAATGTAGTGAGGGTAGTGTGCAGACCTGAGCGGGAAGCAAAGGCGGTAAAAGACCGCTGGCACCAGTTTGGCGGGGGATCTTGTACCATTCCCGTGAGAGACAAGGCATTCAGGAATGGCATCGTTAGACATTCGAGAACCGGTCCGAGGACGTTGCCCTGAGTGTCGTCAAAGGCCAGCGTCAGGCCTAAGGAAGACAGGTTAGAGACGACCGGAGGGAGGTCGATAGGATGACGGATGTCCCAAGCGACAAGTGTGAGGTCGCAAAGGGCCTGGGGGGCGAAATCGTGACGAAGGTGTGCTAGTGACTGCGCCAAATCATTGGCCTCGAAGTTCCGATAATTGAAGCTTTGAATTTGGCCCTAAGGAAGAACTGGCACGGTTGCCACCCAGCCAGTGGTGGTGAATGTAGTTAATCGCGGAGCAGTCTCGAAGACATCACAGTCCATCCAATCACCGTTCTGCGTCATTTCGAGCTTTTCCAGGAGCGGAAGATTCCCTCTCGCAGGGAGAATGGATTGGAATATCGAAAATCCACTCCAGACGACGACTTGCCGCCACCGTTGAGCGTGTTGGGCCAGCAAGTCTAACGCCCGACTGCCATACTCGTGCTGATCCTCGACAGCAACTTGCAAACAGAGCGGGTGACTGCCTCCCCGATCCAGCGAAACGGTGACAAGCTCAAATAGTTTTTTCGCCGACATGGGAGCCAAATGCCATAGGGTTGTGTCCGCGATCAGGATGCGCCAAAGCATTGGCGTTCCCATGACGAGGATATGCCAGTGCGAACAGACCTGCCAAGAATGAGTCCATGAATGAGGCCTCGAAAGCGCAAATGTATGCACCTGGGAGAGCTGAAGTAAATATGTCTTCGCCAGGCGATTCGCCTCCTCGATTGGGGTCGTCGTATCTGAGAGGCCGTCGTCGCCGAAGGGTGAACACATGTCAAATATTTCGACCAACAATTCGGCCGGTAATCGCAATGAATGGGCGACATCGATAGCCGTGTCTGAGGCCATTGAAACGCCTCGGAGGAACTGCCCTGACCTGGCGCACCGGGCGGAGTTTTCGGTTTTTCTTTTTCGGAATTGCAAAAGCCAAGGCTCACGACGGGAAACCGGGGATCAACGGGCCAACAGAACTAGTGGATCGAGCCTGAGCTCCAGGTCCCGGAGGGGCGCGGTTGGCGAGAGAATCAGCAGAGCGTGACGAGGTTACGCTTTCGCACCATCACCATGCCACCGACCCGGACCGGTCCAGGACCGGCCGCACCTGCTCTTCGCCACCACCACCACGAGGGAACTGTTTTGGAGGTAAGTGAAATTTCCAGGGTTTGGAGTCTTGCAATTCCTGATCCAATCTTCTTCAGTACGATGAACCCTGATGCCACTCCATCGTTCTGCGAAAGCTGCAGAGGTGCCAGGACTTTTCAGCCCTCCCATCTTCTTCCAAACCCCGTACAACTCACCCAAATTCGCGCCATCCTGCGGAGTAACGCTCCGATTTCAGATCCCGCCTATATTCAGCGCCTAATTTCTGAGGCTCCGCCGGAGCTGGTGCGATACGATAACGAAATTAGCCGAGTCACAGCTGTCCTAGATGGATTGGTTTCTGACCGCTCAATACTGGCAACGCATCTCGATGAGTGCAAGAGCGTATCCTCCCCAGTTCGACGTCTTCCCTCAGAACTGCTCGTGGAGATCTTTGACATGTGCGCTCCGCCGAACGCATCCAAGACTTTGGCGTCCGATACTGTCGCTGACGAGGAGGACCGCCTTAATGCACGGTACCTACTTCGATTATCGCAGGTAAGCCCGCTCTAATTTCTCTGGGTTTGCAGCACTAAATGGTCTAATGCCAGGTCTGCGCTTTCTGGCGGGGTCTTGCGATGGAAACCCCGAGATTGTGGTCTGAAGTTGTCATCGATATGACCTTGTGGTGCGATGCGAAGACACCCGCGAGATTCACGAGCTCGCTTCGGTCACATCTCTCGCGAGGAGGGAACTCGCCACTCAGGTTGTTTGCCGACTTGTCCACGCCCCAGCAGGCCGTGGTTGATCTATTGGTCGAGCATTCCCGGCGGTGGCGTAACGTATCGTTGTGGTTTGATTTTCAGTTTCGCAATCTAGCTGGTGCGAAGGGGAATCTCCCATCGTTGAAGGCACTCCACATTGAAAACACTGGGGACCAAAGTGACCTCGGCGAAGTAATCGACATCTTTGAAGTCGCGCCTCGACTGACTCGTGTCACGTTGTGTGGCCCGCTCCCCAGCTTACCCATCATTCCCTGGCAGCAGCTCCGATTCTTCGAGTATATCACACCGCCCCCACGAGCTGGCCAAGAGCACACGGATCTCTTCGGTGCTCTGTCTCTCATGAGTCGTCTGTCCCTCGACACTGACTTTTCATTGGACTTCGAAATCTCTGGGGACTCTCCTGTCGACCTACACCCCATCGTTTCCAACGTGTCGTCCCTTTCCCTCACATTCTTCAGTGTGACTAGCCAGTCACACGTTCTCGGAGAAGTCTTCAAGGCCCTCACTCTACCGCGCTTAAAACGATTAGAAATACCTCGCAGGTGGAGCGATCCGCCACCATTGTGGGGTCAAACTCATTTCCTGATGTTCGCTTCGCGTTCATCTCTCCAGATGAATCTCACCGAACTTGAGGTTCACATCGTCATCACCGACGAAGAGTTATTGAAGTGCCTCTCGGTACTACCAAATTTGACAAGACTAGGCATTTCAGATTGTGGAGGGCCTCATCAGCACATTTTGATTACAGACAATCTCCTGCGACATCTTACATGGAAGCCAGACAGTAACTGTCTTATCCCTCACCTCCACATCGTCTTCTTCACCTCGTTGTTCCACTTTGCGGACGACGTGTTTTGGGACTTCCTCGCCTCGCGCTTGGTTCCCGGGCGAAAATTGGCCCAACGATCCGAAGCTTTCCAAGTGACGGTTTGGTGGCTCGCTGGCCGCGTGCGGGAATTTTCGTCGGACGTCCTCACCCGTATCACTGGCTTCATGGAACGCGGCGAATTGGGGTTCAAAACGAATAAAGATCCAGACGAGCCTGCCGAGTATTAATGTACACTACAATTAGCTAAAATTACAGAGTTTACACCGTCTCAATCCTGAGCTCAGGAGTATCCGGTTTGGACTGGCAGTTACAGAGTGAAGGCGCTTCTAACACAAACAGATACCTTGGTCTTCGCCCTGCTTCCGCTGCTAAAGCCTACCTGCAGATAAATTATGCACAATCACACGACCATGTTCACCCTAGTACTCAAAGGTATTTCCCACCATCAGACTGCACACCCGCCCCACATTATATATTTTGTGATACGCCGGAGACCGCGGGTTCGACTCCCAGCCCAAGGGTCCTCGACCTAGATTTTCCCCCTTCTATTCAACAAGCGAGTTCCGAGCTCGATCGTTGAAGCGTCTGTCTTTGAGAGACTACTTCTATGCCCATGTTGCCTAGGAATTCGTTCTGGTCTCAGTGGGAGAGTCCTGCTCCTTCCTCGGGAATGGATCCCGAATCAATCGAGTTCAAGCTCAACATGCGGGGTAGGTTTGATAGAGCGGCTGTCAAGACTCAAGAGATCTTTCTGCGTCACGCGAACGGAAGTCGAACCCAGAATCGACCGCATAGTTCCTCCACGAGGGAAAATTTCCCATTCATTCCCGTCCGAAACCGACCTATAAAGCGGACGTCGTGCACACGGTGCATGCAAACACACATTCCACATCGTCTTGCAAACAGCGAGCAGTCCTAGGTTCGAGAATACTCCAAGCTCTCTTTTTTCCACGATCTTCAGTTACCTCTCGTTAGCCCACACTATACAACTTTAGTACAACAGGATGCCCTTATCTCTCAGAAGCAAGTCTCATAAGCCAAAACCTTCCAACTTTAGCACGACAGGATGCCCAAGCTATCTATCAGAAGTAAGTCTCATAATGTTTTGTACGGCAATTGAGGATGCGCACGGCCCCGAACCACTAGCTATCAGCGGTAGAGAACGCCGTCAGAAAAGGAAAGACGGGTAGAAAAAAAAGGATGCGGCCTTTCCCCCTGATCTTTCACCCCCAGCGATATCACAGAAATATTGTACATGATTCACGAGATGGAAAAACACATACACTCACGACATATAGGCACAAGTTCGGCATCGAGCTCTCCGCCCCACGGGCCACAATTCAACACCGCCCAAAGAACTCGCACGTCACATACGCTGAAATCTTTCCCTCAGTCGCAAAATCCAGCTGAATCTGCCCGCCACATATCTCAGTAGCGTTTCCCAAGCAGGGCTTTTGGCAATCGGCGTCGGTATTTGACTCCCAGCCATCAGGCTGGTCATTCCCGACGTTCGCAACCAGGTTGCAGACTGAGGTCCAGGCCAATCAGTAACGGAGCGCGGTGAGGAAAACAGGACATACAGCATCTCTGGAGGGGAATGCGTCCATCATCATCTATCCCACAGCAACGCGGTGAACAAAATACAGAACTCACCTGTCCGTCTTGGAGCCCTGCGGCATTATAACCAGCGCCCGCACAGCCGTCGAGGCATCTTTCCACTGTCATCTGGTCCGCTGCAATTGGGTCCAGCGGCCCGAAAGGGAACGCTGGGCCTTGACTGAAAAGGAAAAGAAGCTCATCAGCAGCAGTCAGTTAACAAAACTCAAACGCACTTGATACACGCCCATCGGATCCAATTTTTATACCCAAAGACGGTGGATGGGGGGCCAGTGGTGAAGGGCGTGGCCGCGAACTGATACAAATTGAGCGCTTCGGACCCGCCGCACAGTTCTGACGATTTTCCCGCGCACGGCAGGACACAGTTGCCCTGCGGCACGGTATACACGTACAGGAGTGCGTTCCCACAGTCTGTGCGGAAGGAGTCATAATCAATGCCAGTGTAGAACAGAGACTCGGACACACAGCATTCACGCCCGAATTCAAGCCCGCCGAGGATAAATCCGCCCGCGGCGCACGTATCGAGACATATCTCTACGGTCATGTTGGCTGAGGACCCGGTGACGAGGTGGTGCAATGCGCGCGCGGCTGTACTGTCGCTAAGCACCAAGCCACTCAGATTTCGCAGATAATTTCAATCGCAAGCGGTCCTGACCCTTGGCACCCGATCGATTTCCATTCCTTGTACTCGAGAACCGTCGTGGGAACCTGTTCCACATCGGGTTCAACGATAGATCCTTCGAATGAAGCTGGCCTCACCGTTTGAGATAGTACCAGCTGGGCCAGCACAGACACAGTGGCAAGCCGATACGCGAACATTTGGGGAGCGACTTGCCAGAAAACGTCAATCCTCTCTCGCGCCCGGAAATTTGTAGTGCAGTACCCGTCTTGATCGGAGGGTTTCGCTGACTGGCAGAGATTGAATGTTGAACGTTGAACGCTGACCGATAGACCAGTACACCTGTCTCCAGTCATAGAGATTCCCGGACCGCGAGCTTCTTTCCTCTGCTTAAAGGATGTAAAGATGGATCGTCAGTCAACTTTGTCCGAACATTTTGAGGAGAATTGATTGCAGTCGGCAAACGGAACACCGTCGACAAAATTTCGCTGAAGGCTCAAGGCAGCCAGAGAACACGGGCTATTCACTGGAGCGCCCGTCATGGCACATGAAGGCCCTTGATGGATTTGAAGCCTAGATGGGAACGTTAGGCTGACCCAAGGCTGACCCCGGTAGTAGACGAATAATTTTAAGCGGATAATCATCACTCCCAGTAGGGGTGGAGATCCTTGAAGTGAGAGACGCCGGAGAGTAACTCGCACATTTTGCTCCGCGTATTTTTCAATCCGCTCGCTTTCGGTGAAATTCTTTTCCTGTTGGCGCGAGCTAGGGACATTGCGTGCCTTTTCTTGCGGATTTCGAAGAGCTATGTTCCCGGATACCAAGACAGTTGCTGGGAAGTTAAATTGGTATTCAGCTAGAAAGGTGTAGCCCCGAGAAATAAGAATATGGACTTGAAGGAAAAAGCCTCTCACCTATATATCGTGTTGAGGTTTCTTTATCTTATCTGATGCAACCTTGGGACGCATCACCACCTCCAACTCGCGTACATTACCTATGTTGTCCCCCCACCCGCTCGAATGGAGTGCCATGGCCACGCCCAAGTCCTCTTCCGGACGGCAGAACGTCGCAAAGCATTCCACATCCGGCGGATCCCTCCGACCACCGCCATACAGCCATCCCCCGCTCGGCGGAACCTCGAGGTAGTCCTCCGGGCGCGCAAACCGCTCGATGAACAGATCCTTCGCTCGCTGCCAAAGACACGTCACTGAAAAACTCGTTTTGGCACGTCAGAGAGACCGCTACGAACCCTATAGTCCATGCGACCCAGCGAGGCACGCGAAAAGGCAGCTCTTTGACCCCGACACGATACGACTAGTTGCGGATACGCGCATTGCCGCGTTGAAAGCATGAATGCGTTTAGGGCGTTCATGAGTGGAGAAAGATCGAGCTGCGTGGATTGTTTTGTAATGTGGTTGTGAATGGTTGTATTGGTAGTTTTTGAATCGACGCCGCCCATCTTGGACTGCAAAGACGAGTCCGGCATTTGGGTCACGGACGCACAAGACAAGAACCGGTCGGGAACTTTCGGGATCGGATTCGGGATTGGCGGCCGACTGATTGCCACCTCATCAGTTATCGAAGCGGAGCTTGAATTCCTCGTCTTTCTTCCATCATGCATCGTTGCTGGCTCATCCCCGAGATGCTTCAGATGATTTGTTCACATCTACCGCCTGGTCTGTCGCCTAACGCGATGTCGGCTGCCTTGGCTGCTCTCGCAAGGACCTCTCGAGTTTTTCAAGGTCCTGCGATCGATATACTGTGGAGAAAACAGTACACATTGTTACACTTTCTCAAGTGCATGCCCTCCGATCTCTTTTCCTTCCGATATGTGGGCCCTGACCGTAATGTCACTGTGGTCCGTCCAGGTTCTCCCATTCCAGCCTATGAGCACTGATTTTCCTTGCCTCTTCCTTTCAGCGACTTCTTCGACCGATCCTGCCCTCGGATTGGGACAGACCACTCATATACGCCCATCGCGTGAGGCATCTGGTCACTGAAACCCGGATTTCGTCACTTGAATCGTTCTCGTCGCTCTCGGACGTTCTTGCCGCGATGAGTATGAGTTTACCCAATGATTCTGTCTTCCCCAATCTCGAGTACCTCGCCTGGGAGAAACATCCCTCGGCCGACTTCCACTATATACGCTTCTTCCTTACTCCGACAATCACAACTCTCCGTCTTTCTTGCGACTTTGCACCCGCCAATCTTTCGATACTCGCACTCCTACCGCGCAAATGTCCCGCATTAACTGACGTTACAGTTAATTGCGGATCGTCTGTCGGAGAGAGCATGGCCGCCAGTTTTACCGCCTTCTTTGATGGACTGCCACTTCTTGAAAACCTTAACATGGACGTATCTGAATCAGCCATTTTGACGCGCATTGGGCGACTTGAGCGTCTCACCTCCCTCCTGCTATGGGAACTCCCAGCCGAACTTCCACCCCCTTCAGCTCCAGACGTCCCCTTTCTTCCCAATGTGCGCACCATCGTCCTACACGACGAATTCGAAAAGGTCGCGAAATTCTTCAGAAGATGTACGGTCACATTCTTCAACTCCATAACAATCGAATTTCCTAGCAAAGGGAAGGGTCCCACGAGGCATAAATTCTTCGCTGCACTCGCCGCTTGCCAGCATTTGCATGCCTCGTTGACCACTCTTCATCTAACTATCGACTCGGAGTCAATGTCGGGACCAAACCCATACACAATAAATTCCCGCGCATTCCGACTCTTATTTTGCTTTCGGCGCCTCACCTCACTGGACATCGCGACGGAAGACGGCGTTGATCTCGACGACGCCACTGTCGCGGACATGGCCCAGTCCTTCCCCGACATCGAGAGGCTACACCTGACCACGTATTCCAACCTCATGGAGCCCCGTTGCACGCTCAAAGGCCTGCAATTCCTTGCTCGGCATTGCCCAGGTCTGAAATCACTTCAGATGACCTTTGATGCCTCCACAGTACCGACATTCGATGGCAAAGGCTCGCAAACGACCCTAACAGATCTAAATGTCGGCTTCTCCCCTCTTACCACCGCCCTCCCCGTGGCTCGTTTCATATCTGGAATCTTCCCCGGTATCCAATCCCTCGTCACATATCGAGATCTGTATTTCGATGAAGAGGAGGAAGCGGAGACCGAGGCGCAGATTGCCTCCCATCATCTTTGGGAAGAGGTTCGGTTGCAGATTCCAGTCGTTCTAGCAATTCGGGAAGAAGGACGAACCTGGCCGCCGAGGTCCCCCTCCTGATGCTGTGTCAAGTCATCTTCTCTTTCTCAACTCTTTCTGCATGAATACGGTACACTCGTTCTTTTCGATACCTAAATCACCTTACTCACGATTTCGTTGCTCTCTAGATTTCATTGTCGCACCCCGCTTGTACTGTATTGATGACGCTTATTGCACGGACAGCGGAAATTCTAATTCCTTGAACCCAATCTGCGCTCTGGAGGAAGTTTGCTGCCTCACGCGACCTGGATGTTCGACCGCAAGTTCCTGGAATCATATTAAGTATCTGAGGTCAAGCATCCGCCCTTCAAGTTAAAATTGGAAGCGAGCGCTGGATACGATCTATTTGTCTATTCTCCAAAATGTGCGCACCTGTATAGCCCACAATACCCTTCAAACAAGAGGGGGATATGCTATTGATATCCACCTCCAATTTAAGACCTTACCGCTAAAACGTGTGTATTCAATAACTTTTGATAACTTTGGAGCTAATACAACTGCTATTTACCTAGAGCTATTCAATATCTTCGATAACTTTGAGATCTCCCAACAGTTCCCATCAATCACGGCGGCGCGCGCCATCGCGCCTGATCGGTGCCATCAGTAGCGATCAAAACTGCCGCCCGCCGCCGCGCAAGTCCGCGCTGGTCTCAAAATTAATGATAAATTTGCGGGAAAATGAAACGCCGGCTCCCTAATACTACATGACTCACTCTACCGTCAATATGAATATTAATGCAAACTATTATCCAATTACTACACACGAAGAGTGATGAGTGACATGATTCGTGACTCTCTTTCGACGAACCACCTCCAAGCACCCACAAGGTGTGTCGTCCATCTAGGTAAGTACATTTGTGTTCTTTTCTGAAGTTTAGACTGGCCTAGAAATGCATAGAATCAGCACTTGGGTCTTGTATGCCCAGCCAACAGTCTAAATTCTTCTTCTTTCTTCCTATGCCACTGAGACCATTCACTGACATTCCCTGCAGTTTTATTTCATGCTGTGGAACCCTTTTTCACACAGAGAAATCACAATCCTTCCGAGGCGTCTGAATTTGCTCGCATTCTTTGCAGACACGTGGCAGCGCCACCTTTGGCGCGTTCTCTTCAACCAAACAGAATGCTGCGCCACTGCGGGTGAACGCACTGCAAATGCTCGATCTCAATCCCGGCACTCTCACTCAACATTTTTTTTCAGCTGAGCAAGACGATCGAGAAAACGAGGAGGACACCGGCGCGCTCATAAATGTGACCACCACCGAGACCTCTCGACAGCACAGACAACGCCCGGCCCCTCTCCCTCCTCCCAATCCTAGAAATGAGGTCGAAACGAACGTCTGCTGCCCAAGCATGTTGTCAACGCGCAGCAGTACACCAGCCGGCGGCCCCAAGTCACTCCAGCACGTCCACCTCCTTTGACACCTCTACTTCCTTCCACTCTCGGAGGGGCATACTCCGCCACCAAAATGAACTCTTGGCTACCTGAACGTCTCATCATCCTCT
Organism: Mycena alexandri; assembly: GCA_029233265.1. Classification (NCBI taxonomy): domain Eukaryota; kingdom Fungi; phylum Basidiomycota; class Agaricomycetes; order Agaricales; family Mycenaceae; genus Mycena; species Mycena alexandri. Next base: position 80,838 of record JARJCM010000132.1, on the reverse strand, counting down.
CCCCTCTGCGATGATAGCGCACTCAATGTGCCTGATGCCGCCGAGAGGAATATGTTTCTTTCACACAATTCAGCACTGGTGGAATTTTCCCTGCGTCGAAAGCGGGTGCCAGACCATCTAAAAGCTTGCACAGAGTGATCCAGAGGAGTACGCATGCCTGACGGTGTGCATGGCTTCACCTTGGGAGGAGGGATTGAGTATTATTACAATCTTGTCGGAATCTGAATAAAATTCTACTTATTCCTTTTTACTGAATGAGGTCGAGCTATATGAAGTGTCAGTGGACCATATGCGTACCTCATGCGTATTTATTTCATGTATTTGAGCCGTACTCCACGACGGAGAGGCGGTTTTAGTTTTTGTCGCGAACTGATGCCAAAATTGTGATTAGAGCCTGAAGAAAAAATATGTGAAGCCGAATTCATGTCCCTTAAGACCCATATACACCTCACAACCCCTTTTATCATACCCTAAACTTATTTTGAGTACCTCAGAGGTGTGTTTTAATTTCTATCGCGAACTGATGCGCAAAAGTTGTTCGAAGCTATTCTTGGCTTAAGGCTTGATCCCAGACTTCGATCTTGACTTTCACCACTTTTCCCTCTCAAATCCTTCGCTCATCAAAAACTGCTTGCTGGCATGGGGTGTAGCCTTCTTCCTCTATATCAAGTAACCAGGGCTCACGACGTCAAGAAAGTGTCCAGAAATACCGTGGAAAGTGAGCATCAAAAAATTGGTGAATCAACTTGGAATCAACAAGTACTCAACTTTGCATTCAAAAATCTCGCCAAGCTCAATGTTTCTGCACGTCTACGCATGCAACGGTGGATCTGACGACACTCTCTTCCTTTATACTCTCAAAATCAGCCCAGCAACTGTGCTGCCATCGCGGTATCCCACGAGGATACACAACAGCGGTGAAACTGCAGCAAAATACTGTCAGAAATAAATGCTTTCAGAGAGAGTTTTCAGAGAGAGCTGCTGGTAAACCTCGCACCCCTATTCATCTCCCAGACTCCGCACGCAGGAAATTTTAAACCACAAACTCAGGTGCCTGTTTCATACTTTCAATTCAGTCTCTGGCTTGCTGGCGGAAGGTCATAGAAATCGGTGTTGACTCAGATTGCGAAAAGATGCGGCCCACTCTCACTGACTGTTTAAACTCTGGTGTCGGTCCGCTCCATCAGACCTCGTTGAACGAAACAAATGCGTCCTCCGATATAACCGGGCAAAGGAAAAGCAGCGACAGTTACACCCAGTCCGACAAAGGCTGCTCAGCCCAAAACATCGGAGAGGGACCATATGCCTAGACCGCTTTGAAGGAGGTACGCGAGAAGTTCGGGTGGCGCTTCACCAGATTTGACAATATTTTGCAAGGTGATGGTTGCAAGATTGTTGATTTTTCCAACCAAGTTTCAACCACTTGGTTCCGATGGCGGGGCGGACTCATTTTGTGCGTCGGAGGTCTCTGCCCTAACTCGAACACGTAAAGAGTGTTTGAATACCAGCTCTGTGAGAATCGCTTCCGTCTGGATGCTCACTTGGCTCTAACCACTGTGTGAGTGGCGACCAGGCGAAATGCTGTGTGAGGAGCTTACATATATATATTTATTCCACCGCGCTGCGATAGATCCAACTGTCGGGCCAACAAAACGAAGGAGAATCCAGAAGCTCACATAATTGCGCCGCTGCCTCGAGTCTCAATGGAACTGAAACCGGGGGGTCAATATCAATCAAACCTTCTGAAGGCCGGAGGGCTGCTGAAGTTGGTCGCAACTTGCATGATGCCGAGGAGTAACATTATTGTATACTCGACGCGAAAGACTCGCATGAGACCAAAAAATATGTAGCGACGTTTCTTGTTCAAGAACACATCTAGATGCTATGGGTAACAAGAGAGAAATCAGTGGAGCCAGCAGTACTTTTCCCGCAAATTTACCATTAATTTTGAGACCAGCGCGGACTTGCGCGGCGGCGGGCGGCAGTTTTGATCGCTACTGATGGCACCGATCAGGCGCGATGGCGCGCGCCGCCGTGATTGATGGGAACTGTTGGGAGATCTCAAAGTTATCGAAGATATTGAATAGCTCTAGGTAAATAGCAGTTGTATTAGCTCCAAAGTTATCAAAAGTTATTGAATACACACGTTTTAGCGGTAAGGTCTTAAATTAGAGGTGGATATCGATAGCATATCCCCCTCTTGTTTGAAGGGTATTGTGGGCTATACAGGTGAATGTGCGGCCAACATTTTTTGATCTGATGGCGCCAAGCTGGCGCCTCGGGAATTTTCACGCGGCGTCGGCGTGCCAAGCCTTTTTTTTCATCTTTCAAAAACTGTTCAACTTTCGGGTGGTTCAAAACAACATTTCGGAGGTCCGTGGTTGAAAATCTGGCTGCGTCAGGAATAGGGCCAATGCGTGAAGTTCCCGAAGTTTGAGAGCATGAGTCACGCAGAAATGGCACCACCGGAGAATGATGACATATCTATCTCCCGACTAACGGCACATCACACGATCACTTTTCCTCTCTTCCTTCTCCGCCGACCCCTTCCTCGTTCCCCCTATGCATCCCCCACACAAACGAGGCAAGCCTGCCGGCCTGTCTTATCCCAAACCCAAGTATGTTCCTCCCGCGAGCCGACTAACCCCCTTTTGTGGAAGCTAATGTTATCTGTGGCCACTGCAGGGCCGCGGGACCCACTCACAACTTCTCCGACTCGGTCGAGCCCCAGACGTCTGTTCCGCGCGCTCTCCTCCTCATACTATCCTCATCTTGACGCAGCCCGCTGGGCGCGCAGACCCCCATCCGCACGGGCTTCCCGATGGCTGTGAGAAAGACGCGTGTATCCCCACTGCTCCGATGGGCCGTTGAGCCGGGTACGTGCATCCATCTCCCCTCAGCGGCTATTATCGATGTATATTTCTCGCAGCGGATGCTCTCCCCATCCTCCTCGTCCCCATCGTCCTGTTCTTTAACTGGGAGTTCCTCCTCCCGCACATCCTCGATGCCCTCGATGTTGCCGTGCCGCCAGAGAACCCCTTTGCACCATGCTTTTTCCTCTCGCATAGAGTGCCGGGGCCGAAGCCACGATACGCCGCGGGCAGGGCTGACATCACCTTTGTCGCCTACCACGTCGTGGTGTTCTCACTCGTCCGCCAAGTCATCACTGTCAACGTCGCCCGGCGCGTGGGACGCTTCTTCGGGCTCACTCGGACGGCGAAGCTAGAGCGTTTCGGGGAACAGGGGTATGCATTTGTGTATTTCCTCGTGTTCGGCGCGTGGGGAGTGGTGAGCCTGTCTGACACTTTGAATCCTATTAGTATTCATTAAACGCGATATTCTACCAGCGCATAATGTCCCAGCTTCCGACGTGGTGGTATCGGACAGAGTACTTCTGGATTGGTATGTTTCTCCCCTTCGTCTTCCTCACGCCGGACCCTATTACATGCGAACCCCGAGGCTGATCCAAAATCGGCAGATTACCCACACACTGCGATGGTTCCGGAGTTAAAGTGCTATTATCTGCTACAGACCGCCTACTGGGTGCAACAATTTCTTGTTCTCGTCCTTGGCCTCGAGAAGCCTCGGAAGGACTACGCAGAGCTCGTTACACACCACATCGTCACCCTATTCCTCGTCAGGTGCGTTCATGCTGCCGTGGTGAATTGATGAATTGACACTTGACTGACGGTCCGGATTGCCAGTGTCAGCTATGTGATGAACCTGACTTTCATCGGGAGTGCCGTTTATATGAGCATGGATATTCCGGATGCGCTCTTGGCGGTAAGCCTCCTTGTGATTCAATGTCTCGCCTCCCCACTTCTGTGTCGATGATGTTTCATTTATATATGCTAATGACTGCCAGCTATCGAAACTCCTCAACTACATCCAGTGGAACACCGTGAATAACTTTGTCTTCGCAGCCTTCGTAGTGTCGTGGACGTTTGTGACTCTTTTGCACATGCTTATCTTCAACTCATGATTTTCCCAGATACTTTCGACACTACCTCAACCTCAGAATCCTTTGGAGTGTCTGGTTCCAGCTCGACGACAATCATCCGTGCGTATCGTCCTCCGTATCCATCTATCAACTCCAATTTGAACTGAACCTTCAGATCACCCGCAAGCTTGTCTCCCTATGTGCGGCATGGCGCATTCGGCGCGCTCGTACTGCTGCAACTACTTAATTTATTCTGGTATTACCTGATTGTGCGGATCGTCATCAAGTGCGTTTCAGCTCATTCGATGCCTACTTTCCTTCGTTCGGTTCTTGTTACTGATCGAGCGCATCCTGTGTAGGGTGGTAACGACCTCCAAGGCGGAGGATGTGCGCTCCGACGACGAAGATGACGAGGAGAACACTAATGCTGGCGAGTCAAGGGAGAACTGCGCGTCACTGGAAGCAACGAAGGGCGAGGAGAGATAAATTTACTCGGATTAATATTGCGTCAATGTTTATTTTGGTTGATATCGCCTACGAACGCCTCCAGCTCATCCTCTGTCTCAGATGCTAACTCCTGTCTTTTACAAGGGACGATCAAGCCGAGTTGTGTCTTCGATCCCGACTCGGGTCAGGAGTTTCCGCACATTGGGCAAAGGATGGTACAGTATGGGCTTAACCGTTGCGCATTCCCAAGGACTGGACCCGGTGCTGTGTACAGATTGCCGAAATTTCAACTTCCAAAGCATGACCGTGGGAGCGTATCACGAGACAATGGTAGTTCCATGCTTCAAGCTTGACTTCTGCCACCACGATGAAACCTAAAGGTGTGGCATACGCATACGACGCCAAATTACCGACGGAAATCTGGATCCGATGCAGCACGCAGTGTAGGCACGAAGACCTTTGCTCCCTCACACTCGTTTCCCGTTACTTTCGCGACGTTTTTCAGCCCCTCCTCTACGAGCACCAGTACATCGTCATTTCGAACCCCGACCATCAGACCGGCTGGACTCGAACGCTCAAGGATATCCAGCGTTCTACCAACCATCTTGAAAAGGTGGCGTCGAGCACTTACCTCTCGTCCGTCAGACAATGGTGCTTTTGGGGAACTCTCGCGGTTCCATCGTTCGTTTCCAGGCACTCGGAGATCCCTGAAATCGGCTCCTTCGACGAGGCATACCGACACTTTCTCCGCGTTTTTACCGATACACTGGCTAAATGCCCAAATGTCCGCTCGTTGCAGTTCACATGCGTCCCGATCGACCAGCCTCTGCAAAGGACTATGTTGGGTTTGGGCCGCCTGGAGGAGCTGGTCCTTGCTTCATGTGACCTTTCTGAATGGACAGCGGCCTTTCTGCCTGTCCAAAAACTAGTATTCGTGGAGGAAAATGTCTACCTGGGGATGCCAGGTGCTGAGGGTAATCCGCTGCATATCGTCTGCGCTGAATCCCTCCATGCACTTAGTCTCAAAGGCCTTGACGTGTCGCTCTCCCTCCTCTCGGGATTTGCCACGGTAGATTCCAAACCATTCAGCAACCTCACCACGCTTTCGGTCCAATTGTGGGACTCGTTCTTACCTCCATTCCTCTCATCTCTGGCGCATTGTCCTCAACTCAAGGAGCTAAAAATCACCGACTCGGCTATCTCCACTCCGCCAACAATCCCACTTCCGCCGACGACCATTCCTCTTCTCCGCTCCTTCAAAGGGCCCCGATTCCTTGCAGTGTTCTTCGTGTCACAGCGCCCCGTCTGCGAGATGGAACTCATCGACGGCGGTGGCCATCGCCCGAAAGACCCAGAAGCGGAGAAAGACGTGCTCGATGACCTTGCAGATATCGCACGCGCCTGCCCCGCACTTCGCGCGCTCTTGATCACCTCACCGATCGTAAATTGCCTGCGGACGGCGGTGGGGATCGCCAAGCACTGGCCCGAGTTGCGCGTGTTGTCTTTCGTGCTGAGGAGCTCGTCCGGGGTGCGGAGGCCCTCTTTGGCTGGCCCGCTTGACTTTAGCGACAGCGATGATGAGGAGAGTGTTAGTGAGCTGGATGATGAAGGCGACGCCTCTGACTCGGAGGATTCGCACTCGAATTACGGCTCGGACCAAATTGTGGCGGACTCTCCGGGCGAAGCAGAGGAAGAGTGGTCGGACCCCAGACTTACCCCTGACGTGCCTCCGGTGCCCATGCCCGACGTGCTCCTTCCTGGATACCTATACAGTACGCTGCCCGTTGCATTTTCTGATATGTATGTCTCTGACTCAATCGTTGACAGCGCACGACGGCGCGTTTCCGCCCCGCGAAGCCACGGCTGCACCCGTCCCGCCACTCGCTGACCAAACATCATTCCCGGTACGTCTCTTCCATATTCATCCCAACCAATAACATCGCCTAATACTGAACCTGTACATCAAGACCCTCGTCGACGCAATCTGCGCTGCCTCCGTCTTTGTCTTCGCGCACCTCGAACGCCTGCACTTCACGCGCCCGAGAAGGGAGGCAAACCCCGACGCCCTCACGATATCGGACCAGCATCGTGGCGTTTTAGCGCTTGAGCATCAGCTCCCCTGCTTGCTCGAAGTGGAGTTCGGAATAGAGTATCTAAATAGTGTGACTTGGCGGAGGGAGAAGGGTGGGAGGACGTGGAGTCAGAAGTGCGTATTTTGCTTATGATCAGTTTATTCATCTCGGCTGATTGGAACCGAGGGAAACACGGGCGATAATTGCGTCGCTGGCCGGGAGCGAGGGCTGATTTTTCTTTCGCGATGCCTCTGTGCCGCAGATTGTATAGTGCGACGACGTCCTCATTTGTGCACTCACTTCTTGTACCTGCAATCCTACCAAACGCGCTTTCTTCTACCTGCAATTCTATGTGTGAACCGAACGCGCTCGTGTTCGGCGTTCTGTGGCTATTGGTCTTCCCAAACCAACTTGAAGCAGCATCAGGAGCATCCTGAAACGGAAAATCTCTGGAGAATGGAAGTTGTTACCGAAATTATCCATTTCAGTAACAGAATTAGTGAGTGAAATATTTCACATTTCAGTTGCAGTATCGACACCGCAGGTTCTGTTTCTAATTTCAGTAACAAGTTCGGGAACCCTGAAACATCCCTTTTTTCGGAGTGCCTGTGGACTATTTTCCCCCGAGCGTGGACCACGACCTTGTCACCATTTTCCACCCCAATATGCCTCCTTCATTCATGGGACCTCTCCGGGTTTTCTACTGTAGTGGTGTTTCTAAAATTACCCACACCTTCAAGTGTGGTTCAAATTCGCCTTTTGTTTCACACTACTGTAGGCTGAATCGGCTTAAACAGTGGCTCAGCTGGCCGAATTAACTTGAACGGCTTAATCGGCTCAATTGGCTGGCAGGGCTTAAAAGTAGTCGAAGAGAGTTATTTTATCCCTCTGTGGAATAGCTGACGACCTATTGCCTCTGGACCGCTGGGAAGTGGGGGAAAAAACGCTTTGTTGATATGTGCAGCGTTTGCGGATTTTTTTAAATTCCTCAGTTTCCTGGTCAATGTTGGCCGTGGAATGCCGTGACCGACGGGATCACCGGCGGAGTTCGAATCTCTTGCTTCTTCCTTTCATCCTTTTCTTTCGCGAACTTGAAGCATCGCTGGCGATTCCAGAACTTGTTGACCTTGTTTGTTCCCAGGGAGCACCATATATATTGCCGGTTAAAGGGGAAAATACGGACTTGGTTTTCCAGGTTCCTTCACTCGCCGACAATAGGTCTTGGCGCCTCATCGATATACGACTCTTACGAGTGGTGGGATTGATACCGGAGGAGGCAAAGTCCAAACGCGCTTTCAGATACCCTACAATCACAGACAAATGTCGGCCGGGCAGGAAAATTACAGATAAGACGGAATTATAATAGTCAATGGCAGTTTTCAGGTGGGTTGCAGCTGAGCCTCGAGCTCACGTATGCGCGCTTTTGTCCTGCGGACGTCGACGTTTCTCCCCCCACGTGCGAGGAGCGTCTTCGCGCCGCGGAGCTCGGCGGCGCAGTGCGCGCGACGTGCGGCGGGGATGGAATCAGAGTCCGTGGTGTCAAGCGCTCCGTCGTCGGGCGGCGCGTTGGAGGTGTCCATTTGCTTCCCCAGTGTGTACCACCCTTGAGTGATGCGTATAGGCCGGGCACCCTGCCGCCGTGAGTAGTGGTATAAGGCGACGATGGCAACGACGAAGGCAAGGAAAATTATTCCGCTGGACTTGTCGTTCTCTCTGGCGAGAACGATTAGTAGCGCTCTGAAAAGTAGGCATGTAACGCACTGGTCGTAATGGTGGTGGCCGCGACTGCAGAAAACGAGTGTGAGCTAGTAGTGTGCGCAATACGCAAACACGACACACCTGCGTGCTTGGGAGCGCATGTGTTGGTAGTTGCGAGTGGCACAAGTCATGGGGGGACGACAGGAAAACTCAATGGGAAGAGGTTCTAGTTAAATCCGGTGCCGTTTGATCATGTGGGATTGTGATGTATGTATAAATACCCCTCCTGTTGATCAGGGATGGCCTTCCCGGTGTCCTTACAACCACGCCGTCTGCCTACGCGTGTGGTCTTCCTTGAGAGTTCTCTTCACACCACCCTGCGGAGGATATCATAGCTCAGCCAACGGAGGTAGTATTTGGGGGCACTGCCGTGCGAAGGCACTGACATTGGTGGGACCCAGTGCCACGGGGCGGGGAGATGTCTAACGGTGAGCGTCTAGAGGAGACGCCAGATGATTGTCGCGTTTTCTATTTCTTCCACCCGGCTTTTTCAATTCTACAGTATAAAAAGAGTCCAAAAAGGGAAAAACCAACCTCGTAAGTATGCAGACCGAGAAATACCGAAGTACTACATATTTGTCTTCGGTAAACTCGTGGTTCAGGCGTTTGGACCACGCGAGTATAATATCGCTCTTGCTCCTTCTTGTTTCACAGAACATGGTTTGAATGCTGGGAGTAGAGAAAAGGTTTATAGACCACACTGAATGTTTCTTGGACTCCCAGCTATGAATACCACGTAAACCAACTGGAATGAATATTGTGTGGTTGAAGAGGGACCGAAAAAGGGCCAGAAAAGGGGAACCGCGAATGACCCTAATGTTCCAATGAGAACGAGTCGTAATTAGCCGGACTGGGAATCGGCAACACTGTTCATCGCCTCGTGCGAGTCGTCCTATATCTTCCTAGAGGCAGTGAGTGTCATTGCATCTGCAGATAGGCGCTACCCGGGCGCTTGAATGTTCCGATGGACTTCACATTGTTCTGTGTTGGATCCTGAGTTAAATAATCACAAAGCGGGAAGATGGACGAAATTAGACAAGATTACGAGAAGATGACTCGACCGTCGGCGCACTTTGAGATGGAACAGGTTTAGGAGTGATGCATAACCAATTATCTACCGACGAAAAGGTCGGGAAATCAAACAATGGGGGGGGGGGTTATTATACTTGCGTGGTCCACAGGCTGAACAACGAGTCTATGGAAGACAAACAAAAACAAGTACTACTGTTACGGGTGTTTATCCTCACAGAATTGTGCGAGATACCAACCGAGCACAACACCATCCCAGAGATCTGCAAGACGCTGGCATTCTGTGAACTGGCCGGCCTTTGACATGCAATCCATCAGAAATTGATTCCCGTGAACGTCGCAGTTGACGGAGACGGAGCGCTCGCTGGGTGGTTGGGAAAATGGCGGGGGATCGGAGGTGAGATCTGCAGCGGGCTGCGCGAAAATACCGCGACTGCCGTGCATTGCCGCAGCACTGGGATAATTGAGCTCACTACTTATGAGGCGATGATGTAAGGCCAGGCCTGTCATTAAATAAGGGTTCTCTGAACCCAAGACTCCAGAAGATATACTTGTGGACACTGGACCCACATGGACTCCTTTGTGGCTGCCTGCCGAAGCATCAAATAGATCTGACGGTTCAACTTGGGGGTTATAGGCCGATGCTGTGCACGGCAGATCTATGTTCGAGTAACTCTAGGCGCGTTTTTTGTTTTTTCAGGTTTTTCTCCGACTGACCCAAACTAAATTGCCTACTTTGTGTGTAATCAATTAAGGTGGGTATTATGCGATGCCTATCTAGTAGCGTGAACTACTACTAGCAGTTACTCAACACAGAGACTGGCACCGAGTCCCCAGTCTACACTTAGCCCGCAAATGAGGAAAACTCAGCTTTGTCGCTGTTGAAGAGCGGGAAGAATTTTCGAGCTCGAAATGCCCGCACTCGGGCATTTCGGGGATGTCCATCAGTCAAATCTGATGGCCGATCAACGGCAACCTTGGGAGAAAGGAGAGAAATGGGAGAATTGGGAGAAAGGCGAGAAGTGGGAAAATGGAGCAGAACGGTAGTCTAGAACCGAAGTAGTGGGGAGGGTAGTGAAACTCGACAACCTACCTCGACAGAACGCGACTGACTTGAGTTCATCGAGAACCGCGTTGCATCTCCAGGGTAGGTCACATAGGGACCACTAGCGGCATGTTTCGACCATCAATAGCTCTGGTTGGGAAGGGGGGATGGTTGAGGTCGCGTTTCACAAACGGAGAACAATGAGGCAGGCCAAGTCACGGGCACGTGACATCTGATGGCTTCTGCGTAGCGCGTTTCGTATATGGCTCAGACGCGTTTCGTGGAGTCTCCGACGCGTTTCAGGCGTCCTACATGTAACAGGCGCTTGGATACCTGGATGCGCGTCCAATATACGCCTCAAAAGCCCTGCAGAGTAGCAACATGGGTCTTCAACTTGGTTACTGGCATTAAATTCGCGTTCGAACGGGAGTTGGGCATTTGAAAGGAAGATTTTGGTACAGGACTATGCTATAAGTAGAAGACTCGGAGTTTTGAGCGGGTTTTGGACCTAGAAGTTACACATATGTATTATTGTTTGGGGTAGTACAAATATCTACAGTATAAAAGGATGAGTAGTTTAGCTGGAATAGAACAATTTTACGCCCAGGGTTCTCCTGTGATTTCTCTCTCTCTCTTTTTGGCTCTCTGAACGGAACGGGTACGGGCACGGGTACGGAACAAAATTATACTTGACTGTTTGAAACCCCCTTTATTCACTGTTGTACTACTTGCTGGATTGCAAAGTAGCTAAATATCTACGAACCCCCAACGAGCTTACGCTCTCGAGTCTACCTGTTAAAGCCTCTGGACTTGGATTTGAACCGCCGCTGGACGACGTTTTGGTTGGATTGGGTTGTTGATTGGGTTGATTTGATCTTGGTGGTTCATTTTAGGTTCACGCCTGCAGCTATACTCAGCGTTTCACTGTCGGAAATGAGTAGGACTTGCAAACCAAACGGTCGGAAGACGGCGAGGAATTTCAAACTCCGTTCGTTGACATCAGCCTCACGTGGGATTCGCTTGAGACGCGTTATTTGTCTTTGTTTCTGCAGCCACGGACCGTTTCCTTTCTTCCACACCATGCCACCTGCGGGAGAAATTTCCCTTTGCGCTGTATGCGACAGTGTGTTCAAACAATCCGACCTTCTATCCTGCCCCAGTCGCTCGGTAGGCCTCTTGGAGATTCTGCGCACCAACTCTGGCCACCGCGATGCCACCGCCTTACGCGCTTTAATCTCCTCCCTTCCGGCAGAGCTCGCTCGATACGATAAGGAAATTGGGCGCCTCGATGTACTCTTCGAGACGCTCACCGCCGACCGCAGCGCCCTCCAGAAGTTCTACGACCAGTGCATCGGCGTCCTAGATGCGCCCATTCGGCGGCTCCCTAAGGAGGTCATCATCGAAATCTTTAGCTTCTGCAATGAGTCTACAGTGACGAGCCACGACCCCATCCCTCCTTCAATGTGGGCACACGAGGCCCAGAAAGAGCTGCGGCGCGTCGCTGGGGGACCCCTCGTCGCCCTTTCGCAGGTATCCACGCACTGGCGGGAGGTCGCTCTTGGCACGCCGCTGCTGTGGTCAAGAATCACCCTCGACCTGCGATGCTGGGAATTACCTGCCACCAGCTTCGCCCATCAGCAGATGATACGCCTCCTCGATCTTGCGCTCGCTCGGAGCCAGCAGACACCGCTGGCCATCGAGGTGTCTGGGATCGGCCAATGCCACCCGGTTGCACTGCAACATCTCGCGCTGGTGTCATCCCGCTGGCGTTCAGCTAATTTTGTGGTGGAGTGCGACATGCTGAGGCACCTCTCGAAAGTGGCAGGGAACCTCCCGCTCCTCGAGACGCTGCGGATAAATGCATTAACCGAGAATATGGAGACATTGCTCGAGGTGGGAAAGTTCTTTTCGCAGGCGCCCCGACTGCGCACAGTCGACTTCTGTGGGCCACTTGTTGCAGTGGGGGACCTGCCACTCGAGCAACTTGGCTGTTGTACATACAGTGGGCTCGGGCCAGAGGATCTCGTGCCGTTGTTATTGCATATGCGGCGACTCGTGAACAGCGAGCTCCACATTCAGCTGAATTGCAGGACCATTAGCTCGGCGCTACCACTGCATCTCCCTCCCGTCGTTTCGCCGATAGAGCAGCTCAACATTTGTTCGGTGGACCACGGTGGCATTGAATCCATGGCGGTCCTAGGCGAACTATTTGCCGCTCTCACTCTGCCAGCTATGGAGCGGCTCCATCTCTATGGCGCATCCGACTCCGGACATCCCTTGTATTGGCCGCACGCCGAAGGGAGCGCGCTCCTCCTTCGATCCGGCAGCCAAACGGCCCTCCAATCGCTCGTTCTCCACGACGTCGTCATCGCCGAATGCGACCTCCTGGAGTGTCTTGGGCAACTTCCGACGCTCAAATACCTCTTCATCTCAGACCACACTGCAGTGGTCAATACCCCTGCACATCACCTAATCACAGACACTCTGCTGCAGCGGCTCACCCCTCAACCTGCGACCTCGCTTGTTCCCCATCTCGCCGTCGCCGACTTCAAAACTCTGGGCAGATTTAGCGACGACGTGCTTGTTGCGTTCGCCGTCCAGCGGAGTTTGCTTGCGAGTGCGGAGTCAGTATTTGAATGTGCGCTGCTGTGGATTCCGGGGAGTACTCGTGAGGCGAGTCCTCGAACCTGCGAAGTTCTGAGCTCGTTGGTGGCCAGCGGAAGGCTCATGTTTACGGGGAGGATGTATGATCCCGAGATCGATTCATGAACGGCGACGTAAAATCAAGTAAATTATTACAAAATATGTTCGGTGTATTTTTATGCATCCGTTATCACGCATTTGTCTGGTTGAGCTCACAAATTTTGTTGACTTACAATGAACTACTCGATATTTGGCCTGAAAGTTTGTTGAACAAGACTGTGGGAATTTCGGGGTTATCGCGCATCCGAGATCTCCGGCCCGGTGACCGCTTCGCTTCACTCCACGACTACGTCTCCAGATGCACCGCCGAGCGCTCTCTTCGACGAGATGCCGGCGGGGCACACACTATGAAACACTCGGTGTACGACGAGAAGCCTCCACAGACCAGATTAAGGTGTGTATCGAAAGATATCGTGAAGCATAGCTGAATTGCGTGTCATCCGAACAGACTGCTTTTTTCGCGGTACGTGGATGCTTGAGTGATCTAAATAAGCCCATGATGTATCAGAACCTCAGTTGAGTAAGGAGCACCACCCCGACGTTCCCCACCATAAAGAAAAGCCGCAATTCCATGAAATCACTGAAGCGTACAACATCCTTCGAGACCCAGTCTCTCGGTGGGTCTGCACCTCCTTTATAGTATGCGGCTTTCAATTTTCTATCAGACGCGCATATGATAATACTCTGCCCGCACCGCAAGCACCCACACCATCCACCCTCCATTCCCGGCACATGGCGGATACAGCAGCCCGTTTCCGCCGTGCTTCTCGCCCTCAGCAGGCCGCCTCGTCGACTTCCTCCTTTTCGTCGCGCCCACGTCACACCTCACCACTGGAAACGCCCTTCCCACGACGACCTCCGTCGTACACACCACTGCCTGGGGCGAACGATCTGCACCATCGACATCCCCGTCAGCGGTACAAGCCGCCAGACCCCGTCGCGCAGGCAGCCGCTTGGGCTGAGCAACAGGAATTCTTGCGAGAACAGAAAACTCGCGCGCCGCGGTTCATGACAAGTATAATGCTGGGCTTCGGGGCGATTATTACCGCAGGTTGGCTGATGGGCGGACTGTCGCATAAATAGTTCTGCGAAGTCTCGATTCACCATGACAGGGAGACAGTACCAGCCATGCTGATTGTTCAGCGCGGTTAACTGTTTCTGCTGCATCAGTACTTGGGGTCGTTGTTGCCTACGCTCAAGGCAATCCTCTTTCAAGGATCGAAGTTCCAGTCATCGCATCCGAAGCTCGGCGGCTCACTTATTGATGGAATCTTCGCTTCCACGCTACATCAAGTCAATCCTAAGCTGGGCCCATTCTACTTGTCGCCCTACCGGCACTATTATTCACACATCCGAACCTCGTACTTTCCTGAGTTTGTAGGGCTTATCATCCTCATCCACGGCCGCTGCCCCGCGCTTCCTCTTCCGTTTCACTGGTTTCGGCTTCCGCAATAGTAGCAGGGCATATCCAAGATGCGTCTTGTCTTCCGTGCACGCTGTGTATGGCCATGCTGTTCCCGGGTAGTATTTCGACCTCCAATGCACCGTAGTCTGCTCGAAGTTATGGGTGTAAAAGGGCATTCTCGGCTCCTTCGGGATACTTGCCAACCACTCCATCTCTGTCCCTGCTAATTCCACGCTCTTCCCATCTCGAAGTGCAGTTAAATGGGGCTCAGTGAAGGGGTAGACCGCAGAGTCTAGCGTGCGAGTGGACGGGGAGTTCGCTTCGCCGTGGTCGGCCTCGAGTGACCACTTGATCACGACCGGTAAAAGCTTCCCGCCCATTGTCTCAAGAGCTACTTTATGCACGTATGAATCGGGTGCAGTTAATGCTTCCCGGTCATTAATGTATTCCTTGTCCAGGAGGATACCACAAGGCAACGGCAGGCGTGAGAGAACGGCGGTAATTTTCTTGGCCGACCTGCACCCATGCAACTCTTTTATATCTTTTAAGACCTTCGAGGAATCAGAACAAATTATTGCCAACAGGGATCACCTTACCTCCTTCACGGTCTCGACTTGCTCCAGTTCCTCTGTGGCGACAACTTGGTCCCACTCCACCTGCTGGATATGGACTTCCTGCGGCACGGTTCCGATCGGAGAGAGATTCCTGAACCGGGCACTGAGCGCTTTTTCCAACTTGAGTGCGGCACGAACGTCGCTTTGGAGAGAGTACAACATGGGGGAACAAATATCTCGAACCCGGTGCATTTATACTGAATTATCGGCTGGACCCACAGTACTAGTGTGGCGCACTTCATCTTCCCAAAATAGGACTACGCACGTCGCACGAAAGGAAAACAAGAACGACCATCGCTACCGTTGTGTGGTGCACTGACACGCAAAACAAGGGATACCTTTAGGAGAATAAGGTACATTCTCCGGCTCGGAGTCCAGCCTCCCCAGCAAACAAAGGGATTTTCATATTGGGACTGGGACGTGGCTATGGCCTGAACATAATATAGAATCAGCGAGCGAAAAGAGAAGTTGGTGAGCACTATTGCTCATTCAAACGTTTGAAATACTGATCCAGGAGACGTTCAGCAGTCCGCCTATCGGAAGGGCAATTCTGTGGGCGCATAGTCAGGCGTTCACCTGTCTAACTGCCACCGTGACCGAATCTCATGCCGTGTATTAGCGACTGGTAAAATCGATCGGTGGCTCTGGTCTACGCGCGGAGGCCGTTTCCGAGTCCAGTCCTGGCTCTATAAAGACGATTCAACCATGAAATATCACATCATCATTTTCATCGTACAAAGGCGTGCGCGGTGCGATATGAAATACATGTCTGTGTATGTAAGTGAAGGTGTAAGACCAACGAGAGTTTTCCCTCACCAAGAACGATTAGTAGTATGAATGATCGATAGTCAACACGAGGCCCAATTCTGCCGCCTGGGAAACAAATTCGACAGAAACCTCCCGATCGTAACCCGGCAAGTAGTGAATGCGAAGCTTAAACAAGCCTTTGCTGGAGCGCTTTGCTTCAACGCGGGAAGTGATGGACTGCAATAAAGCGGCATCACGGAAGTGTATGAGTGACTCGAGATGCAGGGTCTTGAGATGAGGAACGAGGTTGGAGTGGTCTGGCTTCCAGGTAAGGGAACGCAAAAGATCGTCGGTGATGAGGTGGTGGTCTGTGGCCTGGTACTCGTCATCCGAGAGGCGCAGGAACTCTAACAATGGTAAAATCGAGAGACAGGCCAGGAGTTCCTGCCGCTCGATTACCACGCAGAGATCAAGCGAGGTCAGCGTTTTGGACAGCGACGACCGGGATGCGAATTTGAGAAAGTGAGTTTGATTCCAGGGAGGACGCCGCGCTGGATAGTGCGGGAAGTGCAGGGAAGTTAATCCGGAAAAGGTAAGCGCTTCGAAAATGGCGCCTAAAATCATTTTGGCATGGAGTGGGTCGGGGTCGGTAACGAGAGTGAGGATGAGGGCCGAAATGCTGGCGGTTACTGGCGCCAAATCGAGATCGGCCGGGATTTCTGATGTGGTTAGAAGAAACTCGCAGGAAGCATGCCCCGACAACGATCGGAGCATTTCGAGAGAGAATATATCTCCTTCCCAGTTCTCGTACACGAAATCGCGCAGTTGTTTCCAGGCAAATTCTGGGAGTGCGCCCGACCATCCCATAATCCTAACCGACTTCAATCGCGGGGCGATTTTGAATGTGTCATTGGTCTTCGACCCGTCTGAATCGCCGGCGCAGACGATGTTGAGTTTATCGAGAAGCGGAAAGTTTCCTTTCGAGCTGGCAAGGAAGTTCCAACTTTGAGGATCGATTACTAGGTCGACTTCCTTCCAGCGATGGGAGTGCTGGCCAAGCAGTCTCAGGATCGTCTCCTCAGCTGGATGCTCAGGGTCAATGGCGATTGACATTGTCAGAAGACATTCTTTGCTACGGTTGAGCGCCGCCGTAACGAGGCCAAGTTGCGGCATCGCTGCGGTGATGCTTCTAGGCCACGCAGTCGTGTCGAGGATCACCGTAGACCAAAATTCGGGGGTTTCCATTACAACGCTATACCAGTGAGAGCATACCTGCGCTAACAGATGTCATTTAAGAGCACAAGACGGAAAACCACGCACCTGTGAGAGCGAAAGCAGATATGTCTTCGCCAGCTGCTCCAGTTCTTCCTCTTCCGTCCTTATAGCTGATTCAATCCGAATCGGATCCGCATTGGGAGGCGAGCACAGGGCGAAGATCTCGACCAACAGTTCCGTAGGAAGGCGTCGAATAGGTGAGAAAAGGGTGCGACATCCATCGCCGTATTGTTTTAGGACTTCTCGGTCCGATTTCAGATGAGCGAGAGTACTGTACTATTTCGACCAAGTGTTCACGCCATGTCACCCGTCACCATAGGTGTTCACTGGACTTCGTGTTCATTCCTCGGCAATCAATCAAAATTCCCATAAATGGACGGTCGGCAAGTGCCGGCCGAGAGTTTTTGGGAATTTTTACCCCTATTTCAGTCCAAAAATCGAAATGTCACCGTCACCTACCCCAAATTGGTTCAGTTCACGACCCTCCGTCACCCGTCACCTGAACACTCGGTCGAAATAGTACAGTATCCTCCAGCCTCTGGACTTCGGCATCGTAGCGTGAAAGCTCAGAAGGTGAGGCATCAGCGACACTCCGAAAGCTGGACGCCGCAGTGTTGTCTGGAAAGAGGTTGGAGCGTAGCAAGCCGGAAAGTTCAGCGAGCTGGGCGGGTGTAGGAATGAGAGGGGACCTCGAGAAGACAGGTTCGTCGGATGACATGGCAGTGTGCACAGCCATGACCACGGACCGGCGGCCCGCTGAGGATTAAGACACAGGTGACAGGTTCAACCCTCGAACCAAACGTTTGGCCTTTTTGAGAATCCTCGATCGAAATCGTACGGTGACCCGAAATAAATCCAATCTCGAGGAGGCGGGAGACAGAATGAGCTTCAAAGATGCGGGTTACAGAAACAAGTCAGCCTTGCTCTATAGAATCCAAAAAGAATTCAACTGACCAACCGGGCCGGTGACTCAGCAAAAATGACACTTAAATCTGGTTGAAACTATTGTATTGGCGAAAAACATCTCTTAAATCTGAGAAACTCAGCATCATGTCGAAGAGGGTCAGCAAGAATGAGTAACCGGTCCCGTCGACCTAGTCATTTGAGGGGTAGGAGGGGTATAAGTAGGGCTTGAGCAATGCTCCAACAAAACAACAATGTCCCCCATTCAAAACGGCCGCGTTCTCTTTCACTCTGCACCAAAGGGTACGTGAATTTTCCGCGCCTCATTTCTCAAATTTATACCCTGTTTTACAGACTTCCCGGTCCCTGGGGAGACGACGGTCTACGACACCACGCAGACCATCGACCCCGCCACCGTCCCCCTCAATGGCGGATTTCTTCTTAAGACACTCGTCTTGTCAATTGACCCATATTTCCGTGTCATGATGCACGGAATAGAGGGCCAAGTAAGACTAGCTCTGATCTTCCATTAATTCTCAGTGACATTGTTCTTAGCCTGGGTTTCAAGTTGGTGCGCCGTAAGTACAGTCGCACATCGCACATCGCCCTTCCCTCCTCCTCCTCATTGCTTGCAGGCTTGCCGGGTTCGGCGTCGCCGTGGTGGTGCGCTCTGAGACTCCCAGTGTCGCCATCGGGAAGCATGTCTATGGCCATACCACTGGTGCATAACTCTCGCGATTTGAACCAATCTGATTCGATTGGTTAACCCAAATTATTGTTAGCCCACCAAGAATATAGCGTTGTCCCCGAGCTCGGCGCACTGCAGATCATGGAAAAACACCCCAATTTGCCGTGGTCGGTATATCTCGGTGCCGCAGGGATGCCGGGTACGTATAATTCACCGCAACGCCAAATGGTCTGCTAAATACATGTAATCTGATAAAGGGCAGTCGGCATATATTGGCTGGAAGGAATATTCCAACGCCAAAGCGGTCAGCAGGAGGTGCTTGAGGAAATCACGATGCTCATTATCCATAGGGAGAAGTAGTCTTTGTTACTGCAGGCGCAGGTACGCAATCATCCACATATATCCTCCACTAACTTTCGTGCGTGGTTCATCAGGTTCCGTTGGCTCGTGCGCACTTATTTTTGTTCACCTTCTTCACATATGCTCAATCTCGATTTGTCCAGAATGGTCATCCAACTGGCGAAGAAGGACGGACTCAAGGTGATAGCCTCTGCGGGGTCTGAGGAGAAGGTCGCTTTCATGCGATCCCTCGGGGCCGATGTGGTCTTCAACTACAAGACTACCGACACGCGCACGGTCCTGAAAAAAGAGGGTCCTTTCGACATGTATGGTCAAACTCCCCTTCTGGTGATGCGTTTTTAAAATCAACCACGCAGCTACTGGGACAACGTCGGAGGTGACGTTCTCGAGGCGGCGCTCGAAAACGCAGCGGTCCATGCGCGATTCTTGGTAATTTTTTCTTTCTTTCTCCGGACTCTGAATCCTGATTCGTCATTCCTTCAATTCAGGAATGCGGCTCGATCAGCGGATACAATACCGGGCAGCCGGCGTCCAAGGTGCGTTTGCTCCTTGGCCTCTCCCACGAATCACATAGACTCGACTCGCTCAGATGTTTCACCATATCAACGCAAAAGCCCTGCACATCCATGGCGTCATCATGGCGCATCTGCCATTGACGAAATATTTGCCGGAGTTCTACGCAACGGTGCCAGCCCAGCTCGCGAGTGGGGAGCTCAAGTACACCGAGGAGGTCACGCGCGGGTTGGACAAGGTCGGGGATGTGATACTGGGAGTGCAGAAGGGGACGAATAAGGGCAAGGCAATCGTGTTGGTGGCCGACGAATAGTTGACGGGATCCAAATATACTGAGCGAGGTTCCATGTGGAAAGGAGCAGTAGGATCTAGATGTGCCTTCCACTTCGAATTGATGAGACTAGGACTTGAGAGATCAAGGCATGAGCACCGAGCACATTCGACATATCATGAACCAACGTGATGCTCTCGGTCAATCCGAAGTTTGGCGCGTTACGGCCCGTACTAACGCGTCAACATCTTTGAAACTGCGCTTTCCCCTCTCCTCGTTCCAAGGCCCCAGTGTGCAAGAAGTACCAAGTTCGAGCGGGAGTATCAGGATATTACCCCAACTATACACGACTGCCAGAGGCCGGGAAACCTGAGCATGCATGCTGCCGTTCTCGTGGGAGCACGAAAGGATGGGGAAGGAAAGGGTGCGTAAAAGACTCCTTGCACGGCGGCGGTCCAGTAGTAGTGAGTCCGATGTACGACGGTTCAATAAAATAACTGAAGAAACTAGCACAGGAATTCGAACATGATCCGAACATCACTAGTACTCCCGAAAACCAAGTACATCCGGAGAGCCCTCGAATTCAACCGTGGGAATTCCCCAACTCAAATGTCTGTTTACTTGGTGTGGTGTGCGAAATCGTCAAATAGACCCAGGTCACCGAGTCCGAGACAACCGCAGGTCAGGCGAGCGTATAAATCCGACCCTTTGTCTCAAAGTGTCTATGAACCAAACTTTTGGGGGTGTCAATGACTGACACTCGGCACGGGGCGTCTCAGAGAGGTGTTGCTCTCACTGTGCCCGCCTTGAACCTGTTTTTTTCAACATCTACCATCCTGGCAGCGGCCAAGACTTCTCATCCTATGACTCCTTCCTCGTAGAATTTGACCGGATTAGCGGAATAAGTCGCAACAGAAAAAGAGACGCATAGTGGTTCTCAGTGAAGCGTGGGTGGAAGGGGGTCTTTGAGTATGTCTGAGATAATCCTTCTGTCGGAGTCTTCACCCTACGATTTGCCCACACAAAGTTTAGGATGCCTTGTCATATCGAGAAGTATAAACACTGTGGGACAGAAGTTAGAGATATCTAAGTATATGCTTCACATTCAGTCACTAAAGGCGGGGGGGGCTCATGTTTTTCGGACTTCCAAGAGCACTAAGGAGACACAAAATTGGTTGACCCTCTCTTCAACCTGGAGAATGGCTTGATGGCATGTTTGCCGCGGTTTATGCTGCGAAAACTTCCTTTTTATCGCAATTTCTCTTTCCAAGCAGACAGATCAGTATTCTAAAGCCCTGAGAGCCTGTGACATCATTATCTGGAATATGCATTTCCTAATGCTCACAAGGTTAATATCACGTAAACACCGTACTACCTGGAATGGGCAAATTAACACCCGAGGCCTCACGGAGGGTAGTAAGTTGAAGGGCATATGTGTAGGGGAATATTTCGCTCTCTATAATTTGACTCTTGCGCAGTGTTCAAGCTTTTTAAACTCCGCTTTTGGAAACATCGACCTGACCACGCGGAACATCTCAGCATAAGTGATGACTGAGAATTTGCGTTAAATTCCCACCGCAAGCGCTCAAGCTTTGTTCTCACCATTAATATTTCAACCGGAGTGGTAGGGTGGGGTGCTTCCAATGCTTCGCACCCCTCCGCTCTCTTGTAAGCCATAGGCCCATACGACCTGAGTCGACATTCGTAGAGCGCTTTGGGCATCCAACTGAAATTTCCAAGGATTGACGGAAACCATACATGTGTAATTTACGGCCATCACTCAGTTCAAACAGGTCCAGTAATCTGGGAGGCTTGTCAGCACCAGAAGAACAAATGACAACAGGGATTTCCCACAGGCATCGGCCACCCGGCATGTGAGGCCGGGTCCACAGGTGTCACATCCTGGGTACTGGCCAGACGTCCACCCTACGCCGCCGCACTGACACCACTCCGGTATGCTAGATGGTCGATGGATCACTCGACATCTGGAGGTATCATAATTGACGACGAACCAGGCACCAGAGGGAGTTGCACTTGGGGTGGAGGTCGCCACAGTCGCCTGCGGCGCTGCCGAAGTAACTGCAGCCAAGATGGCCACCACAGTAACGGTATATAAAACACGGAAGCCTTTGGTCATGGCTGTATGGTATCGGGTTGACGTAGCGATGGGTTGACCTAGCGGCTTGCCTTTATCTGGATCGCGGGATGAATATCACAGCAATCCCCGTGGTGGTGCCAAGGTTCTTTACCCAGCGACATCGCAGGTGACCGTCGCCAGTTGATAAACAAAGCCCCATGGTTATGGTCCCAGATTCTATTGATTTGGAATTTCAATGGTGAGCGCAAAAAATAGACGGCACACCGATCCGAGTTTGTGATGGAAGTCAGCCCTGGCCTCCAGCATCCGATAGTTTGTTCATCATCGCGAGTTTGAATGGTGTTCTGCGGCTGCATCTCGGAACCTTTATTCTTTCGCATGTCACCGCAACCTAGTCGGTGCCTTGGCATCGTCGCTGACCCGAGTGAGACCGGCCTCTGTTAACTCGCAAAGGAACTTTCGTCTTCTGTTGTATTGCTTTGAATGAGATATTTCAAAGACAGGATTCCGAGAAAGAGAAGCAATTCAAAGATCAATGAGAGCAACGAAGACTTTCGGTTCATTCGTACCCCGGCAGTCGAACCCGTGGATCCCAGTCAGAGTATGCTTCCACCTCCAATCGCCTTCAAACGGTGGATGTGCGCCATGCGCTACGTCCGAGTTCGCATTATCCCTCACAAGCTACATACATGCGGAATTGTAAACCGTGAGGCCGGCTTGCTGTCGCGCAGAAAGTCCTCCTTTATCTTCGCCGAAGCAGTGGACATCCCGCGAGTGAGACCAGGCGCAGAGCCTGGAATTTCAAGAGTCCCCGGATCCCTCGAACACGTTGCGGACTATTTAGAGCTAGTTGGTTATTTTCTCGTACGATGGCTGTAAGTACATACTTGAATGGTAATCATTGGATTCAATAGACTACCAGGTCTCGGGCAGGTTCCGGGCATCTCGGGAAACATTGAACTCTTTAAGCGATGTGTGCGTTTAGAAAGTAGGCATTTATTGCGCACGATAGACACTTCCTGTGAAAATGGGCATCCGGTCGCATCAATAGGCGTTCACGAACACCTATGCTACTAAAGTTGTCGTGCCTCAATTAATTCCGATCCCTGATGAATCCGGCGGCGGGAAGCCCTTGCCAATGTTGCCATGCTTCTAACCAAGGGGGTGCCGGGCCCTGAATGCCGACCGGATGGTTCCCCGGCAAGGTCATTTGATTCATTTTTGGTGGAGAAGCTTTTTCAGTCCAGAAACAAAGCAATTCCTCTTCATTCTTTGCTTCCGCGGTACAACATGTGAGGTAAGACCAGATTATGTTGTAGTGTCTGTCTACGAGAAACTATTTCCGCGGTGCCAAACAATCCTGATCATCCCCCTTCAGCTGACTCCAGCACCAGATGTTCCACTCGCAAGCGGAAGGAGCGGGACGGCCTCAAGTTGGAAGCAGCTCTTGGGGCCTGCATCTGCGGTATCTCTGCGACTCCTGAAGACGACGCTGACTATGCCAACGTGGCCTGGTGCAAAAATGAAGGGTGCGAAACATTTGCACACCAGTTGCATTGTTATTATATTGTGCAAATCGTGCATAGTATCACCTCAGGTGTGTTGAGCAGGGAAAGTTTGCCGAGAACTGGGTCAGTGATTTAATGACACACCTCGAAAAAAATAAAAAAGTTTGTAGGCACACCGGCAATCACGAAATCTCGGGCGGCCCGAGCCGCAAATCGAAACTCAAAGTGTTGAGTTAACAATAGTTGGGCGTGAAATCCAAGCTGATTCTCTAAGTTTCGTAAAAGAATTCATGCGCACTGAAAGCCAAAGAAAAATCTTTGTATTTGACTTAACTGAAACGTTAATGGTACTCAAAGTTTCAGTTTACAAAAAAGGCGAGCCGAATCATGTTGCGAAACTAGAGGTATCGACATACGACATACAAAAAGCTGGAGCTGAAACTAATATAAAATTCAGTGTCTCAGGTGTGCTTTCAGCGCTGCTGAAAGCAAAGTCGAAACTTTGCATTTCGAACGAGGTGAAATTAAACCAGATTCGATTTCACCTGGTTCGAAATGCAAAGTTTCGGCTTTGATTTCAGGTAAGGTGAAAGCACACCTGAAATGCTAGAATCCGTATTGGTTTCAGCTACATTGTTTTACATGTTGATGCCTATGGTTTCGCAACACAATTTCAGCTTGCACTATTTGTAAACTGAAACTTTGAGTACCATTAAAGTTTCACTGAAGTTGAATACAAAGACTTTTCTTTGGCTTTCAGTGCGAACAAATTCTTTTACAAAACTCAGGGAATCAGCTTAGATTTCAGGCCCAACTATTGTCAATTCGACGCTTTGTATTTCGACTTGCGGCTCGGCTCATCCGAAATTTCGTGATTGCCGGTGAGGTTGAGGGGCAAGAGGTTGCCGGCTCGCACCGCGCAGCCGACGTCGCTCTTAAAAAGAAACAAGACCAAACAACGCGTCAATTTCGTCGCGTCGGTAAGTAGATTCTGCTGATATTGACACGTTGTTTGGTTTCGTTTCTTTTGAAAAAGTGACGTCGGCTGCGCGGTCCGAACCGGCAACCTCTTGCGACGATTTTTTTTTTGGAGGTGTGTCGTTCGATATGAAAGCAGCAATCAAGTTCAGTGTTACCCAAATGTTACCAACCATAAGTTCAAACGGGATTTTGCAGCATTGAAGCTCCAGGACGCTCTCCCACCATTTTACTCCCCGGACAAAGAATATCGACAGCCGCCTGCGCTTGAGTTACGAGGCCATTGGTGACCACCACAAAGTTTAAAGGAAGGAGGACAGGCATGGAGACATCTTTTTGTCGGCAAAGGACAGGTCATACGCGTATGATATCTGTGCGATGCCTTTCAACGGACTTCTGACCGATCCGTACTAGAGTAAGCCCAAGTTCGCTAAGGATATCATCGCCACCGCAATGGAACCAGCGGATAAGTACACACGAATTTCCTATTTGTCCAGACTCATTGTGCCGGGTGTACCAGGTGAAAAACTTGTGATCTTTGATCCGCAACTACTACTAACTTGGTTACTTGCGGAAAAGTTGAACAGCGGGTATGGATACACTGAAAGAATATCGGCTGGCGAAGTCGAATTGCAGCGCACTGCACAGAAAAAGCGCACAGCGAGAATTGCATGCATGCCGCAACACCCACTTACAAACTTCAACTTTCAACTGCTAGGCATCTGGTTGGAACTTTGTGTCTGGGTGGGCTAACGGCGAACTTCGATTTAGGAGACTAGGAACAACCTCCAATGGGCGCTGGGAGGTGGCGGGAAGAACAAAAATGAAGATCTCATCCAGATCCAACCCGTTACTTATCGGACTCGGGTGTTGAGGAGCCGCCCTGTCGGGAAGAATAAAAGTGAAGATCTCACCCAGATCCAGCCCGTTACTCATCGGACTCGGGTATTGAGGAGCTGTGCGAAAACACAGCGACTTGGCAGTGATGAGCATAAAAGGGTAAGCCAACGATCTACACGGGCCAACTTGAGTTAATAACTTGTGTTCTTAGGCTTTTATCCCTAATGGAGGTAATTCCTTGTTCATTCCGACTCAACCATTCGGATAATCCATGGTTGGCATTCGCTGAGACCGCGCTGCTCCATTTATCCTGAATCCTATGCTGACATCCGCTGTTAGTATATAACCGTTTCGCAAGTCAGGAAAGCGTCAGGATCCAAGGGACTCCGGAGCTCAGGAAGCTCAGTAGTTAGAGCCCCACTTTCATCATAAGTTTCACAACTTTCCAGCGTTACCCAAGTTACCAAGCGATTGGCGAGGCTTGGCCGCACGTAACGACACGTACATAAGTGCAATACAATATAAGGTCGTTGCTTTCGACTTTGTCCCATATTCACCACCATGCGATCTGCATTCGGTGTGACCCTTCTCGGGGCGGGTATGGCCCTGGCCTCCACCCCCGTATCTTCTCTCATTGCGCAAGCCGGAAACAAGCTCCTGACCGTACCCAACCGGTTCATTGTGGAATTTCAGTCTTCAGCTGATCTTCCACAAACCCGGAGGTCAACTGGCGCTGCAAGTCCGCACAATTCAACTCAGACATACGGCTCACATCTTCCCCCCCCCAGCCTGAAAATATATACGAATCCCTCCGAGAGCGTAAAATTAGCTTCGATATTCATCACGAGTACAATTCACCCGGCCTGTTTGTCGGAGTGTCCTTGACTTTGAACGTAGGACACTTTCGCGTCGCTCTTGATTGTGCTGATGTTTTAATTTCTCAGAACGCTCAAGTATTCCCCGCCCCGACGTCATACTATTTCGGCCATTGACATTAATATTGTCTCAGGACGTTGCCAGCTTACGCAGCACGGCCGGCGTAGTTGCCATCCGCCCCGTAAAGCTCTTTGACCGCCCATCGTAAGCTGTTCGATGTGTTGTTCGCGTCGACTCATCATTTACTCAGGCCCATCGACTTCAAAAATGTCTCGGATAGCGATTCCGGATTGCCCGATTCCGAAGGGGTGCACATCATAACTGTGAACGAAGATTTTACTTCTCTTAACAACTTATATATCTGATCGCGCGTCGTCCCAGGGCGTCGACAGGCTACACGCGCAAGGGATCACCGGGCATGGCGTCAAAATCGGGATGCAAGTAGTCCGTTGCATCAGCGGAACGAAGGCTGATTCGCCGCAGTATTGATACTGGTGTGGACTACACCCATGAGTATCTCGGGGCGGGCTTCGGTCCAGGGTTCAAAGTCGCTGGGGGTTATGATTTAGTTGGTGATGCTTACACTGGTGCCAATATGCCCGTCCCGGACGCGGACCCTTTAGATCAGTGTGCAGGGTGAGTGGTCGCTCTGCCTGCTATAATACTGGTTGCGCTCGTGAGTCTGAATTTTTTTCCGTCTCTAGACACGGTGAGTTTTGTTGTTTCTCGTTCGACAGTGTAAACCTGAATTGCAATTGAATAGGAACCCATGTTGCTGCAAGTACTCATGAAGGCCATTCACGACATCTGCCTGACATTGTCCCATAGGGAATCATTGCATGCAATCCAAATAACCCATTCAACGTCAGCGGGGTAGCTTATGATGCCGAAATCTACGCGTTCAGGATCTTCGGCTGTCTAGGGGGCTCTGCAGAGGATGGTAGGCCACCCAGATTGCCGCTATGAACGCTCTCTCTAATCATGCGTGCAGTTATTGTGGCTGGGTTGCTCAAGGCGGCGGATGCTGATATGGATATCCTCACGCTGTCTCTGGGTGGTCTCGGTGGCTGGGTAAAATATCCCTGCCGCCACGCTCGCGTTTGATTCACTCTTTACACAGACGGAAGGCACAGCCGCAGTGGTAGCCAGCAGGATTGCGGCATCGGGCAAAATTGTTACAATCGCTGCTGGAAATGCCGTATGATTTCTTTCATTCGGCCTTCGCGGCTTCAAACTGACTACACTTCGGCAGGGGGATGCAGGCCCCTGGTATTCGGCCAATCCCGGAAATGCCATCGATGCGATATCGGTTGCCTCGTCTGACAGCCCTATCATCCCACTCCAGAGTTTAACTCTTCAGGGTTCCATGCACGCCCCGATCGTGTACTTCTCTGTATGTATGCTCTTCCGATCCGGAGTTGGGCTGACAATTTAGTCTCTCCCGCTACCTGTCAACGGGAGTCTCCCCCTCTACGCTACCTCAAAAAATACTACGGTCGCCGATGATGCGTGCAACCCCCTCGCTGCGTCAACCCCGGACCTGTCAACGTTCGTTGTCCTGGTTCGGCGGGCAACCTGTGCAGTCGTAAGAATCGCGCACTCCCTTTCCAACTCACCCTAACACGTTCTTCAGACGGTTCAGTTGGCGCATCTTGCGGCTTTCAACGCATCTGTTGCTCTCATATATGAGTGAGTGTTTGTGAACCTTTGATCATCACCAAACTGGAACTAAAGCCGTGCAGCGATGGAACTGGCTTCACCACCGCAATCTCTGTAAGGACGGCCTTGTTATGTTCCGACAACCCAACCCATGAATAAATCCCAGGTTGGAAAGTTCAAGGCCGTTTTGATTCAAGCCTCGGATGGGGTCTTTGTACGTTATGTTTCTCTCACCAAGTAAAAGAAAGTTAACGGCAAAGTATAGCTTGCTCAGCAGCTGGCCACAGGCACCGCCGTCAATGTTACGTTCCCCCAGGAGGGGGCTTTAGTACAATTCCCCGACCCCAAGGGCGGTCTCGTATCGGCGTTCACGTCCTATGGACCAACAGAAGATTTATTCTTCAAACCAGCGATAACAGCACCAGGGGGGCACATTTTATCCACCTGGCCCGTCCCACTCGGTGGCTGGGCTCTGCTGAGTGGTGTACGTTTACAGCTTCCTCTTCAGCATTCCGACATTCACCTTGATTAGACATCCATGGCGACACCATTCATGGCCGGGAGTGCAGCACTTCTGTTGAGCGTCAAAGGCAAGTCCGCGGAGGTGGTAGCGACTGCTCGCAGTGTTTTCCAGTCAACGGCCAATCCGCTAGCTTCAAGCCACACTGATGGTGCACTCGTGCAAACGACCACCCAACAGGGTGCTGGCCTCATCCAAGTCTACGACGCACTTTTTGCGACGACCATCATATCGCCCGCTGAGCTGCTTCTTAACGATACTGCACACTTCGTAGGAACGTGAGTTTCACCCTGCCCTCCACGTAAACCACAACTCGGTGAATCTCAGTCAAAAATTCGCCGTTACGAACACTGGAAAATCCCCCAAGACCTACACGTTGAAACATAGTCCAGTGGGAACTGCCGTTACTGTCCCCACCGCAAGTCCTCTTTCCGGTTCCACGCAACTCACTTTTTATATCTTCCCTCTAGGGCTCGATCCTACCAGCGTCAGGGGGGCCTATCCCACTCTCCGCTGATTATGCCAGTGTCTCCTTTGATGAAGAGACATTCACTCTCAACCCTGGACAAACTCACGAAGTCGTCGCAACTTTCACGCCGCCTCAAGTAGATGCGACGACATTCCCAGTCTATTCCGGGTTCATTCATGTTGTTAGCGACGCGGAGGACGTACATGCGTCGTACATGGGTCTTGCGGCGTCCATCATAGACAAAGCGGTCATCGATACGTCTACAGAGGCGCTGGGTATTCAACTACCTCTTCTGGACGATCCCTCCGGAACTAACGAGGCTGCAAATTACACCTTTGTGAATGGTGATGAACCCTTCTTGCTTTGGCGGCTGGCATTCGGGACAGCCGTGCTCCGTGTAGATCTAGTGACCGCTGACACGACCTTGCCTGGGGCAGTCCATGGCAGGGGCATCGTCCCGATTTTCACCTTCCCCCAGAGCCAAAACGGCGGAACCTTCTCCAATATAAACGTCGTTGGGCCTATCTTGGAGCACGACTACGCGCCGCGTAATGACGGCACGAGCTCTCAGGTGAGTGTTCGGTATGCTATCAACTCTAACGAACCCTCACTCTTACATCACTGTAGGACCTTAACTTTGTGTCTGGTCTCAATATGACCAACACCTTCGCCAACGGGACCGTGATTCCGAACGGGAGCTACAAGGTCTTGATTCGGGCTCTCCGCGTCACTGGTGACCCCGACAAAGAGGCCGACTATGACGCTTGGTTGAGTCAGACCATGGGTGTGTTTGTAACTTGATCTGCGTCAAGTTTGATCAGAATTGCGAGTAAACCACTGTCGCTACAATTTTACCATTTATTGTTTACAAATAATACTCTTTCGACATGATGAGCCAAAACAAAGAGAGTTCGTCCGTGTATTCGGATGCCGGAAATCGAACCCGGGTCATCCGCGCTAGAATCGGCTTGATAACGGTGGATGTGCGCCACGCACCACGTCCGAGTCCTTGGTATCTTTACAGGTCAAATAAGATGAAGTTTGAACCAGAACTTCGTCTTATACAGCCGTGAAATTTCCGGAGTTAGTCGTATTCAGCAGCATAAAGAAAGAAATGTGAACATACCTTGTTCATTCATTCCCTGCTGGTCTCAAAATCGCCAAGAATCCAATGGGTTGCCAACTCGCCTGCATGAAAGAGCTAAAACATTTGTCGGAAGCTGGCAATTCATCCAGACGCCGGGAATCGAACCCGGAGTTCCCACTCGAATTTGTGTTTTCTTATTCTATTCAATTAATGTAGATGTGCACCATGCACCACGTCCTAGATATGATGATGCTTCACAGACCGCATAGTATGAAGGAGTTCGAAGCAGGACTTCCTCTTGCGTCGACCTTCCTGAATCACGCTTTTAGCGAGTATCTAGGACTAAGAACAAACAGAGGAAAGTTTGAACTTACTTCCTGGGTTCTTGCCTCGCTTTTTCCTTACGGGGTGCGAGCCGAAAGCGATTGAGAAGATTGGGTCGAGTGCACGGGAAACCGCCCAAAAAAAAGGCACGCTTTTTCGATCGAACTATTCGGACGCCGGGGGTCCCACTTGAAGTGAATCTTCTCACCCCCAATAATGTGGATGTGCACCATGTACGACATCTAGGCTTATATGGCAGGATTCGTCCCTTGGGTTTGAACTGCGGCTGTTCCCGCATATCTCGTTAGCGAATATCGAGGAGGAACAGAGGAAAGTTGAACTGGCCTGTTTTTCTTCCCGGTCGCGCCCGATTTCGCGACTGAGGGCGGAAGTTGCTAAGCAAAACAAAGCGCACACGAAAGGAACAACAAAACAGAAATACCATGGCGTTGTTTTCGGACGCCGGGAATCGAACCCGGGTTCCAACTTCAAGCGAAATTTAAGATAAGTGGATGTGCACTTCCGATGTCCCGTACGATGAGAAGGTTTCGTGGGTTTGAACAGCCAAGTTTCACGGATAAGCATCGAGTAGAGAAGAAAAAAGACATACTGAATACGGGATCCCGTTCGGACGCCGGGAATCGAACGCCGGGAATCGAACGCGGGCTTCCACTTAATCCCAATGCAACCAAGGTAATAAACGCGGATGTGCGCCATGCACCACATCCAAGCTCTCTTTTATGCTTCACAGCCCACATGCATGTGAAAGGTTGAACCATGAGGTCTCTTCGATTGAACACCCAACTTTTCTGGATAACTCATAAAAGGTGTTGGAGCGACGAGAGCAGTCGCTGAACAATCTCGGGGAATTGGTGCAAAGCGGGAGTATCGGCATTTCCAAAGCGGTTACTCTGGTGGAAAGCGTACAGCAAAATTCCATGTCATTCCCCCACCCAGACACCCGTTATCAAAACATGTCTGGCCCATGAAAGTAGACTCCACGCACACGTTGACGATGCCTCGCACTCCCGTCCTCCTCTCACTACTGCCTTACAACCAAGATCCCCCGCCCCACAAGTCTCGGCAGCCGCTCTTTAACCGTCTTGGAGAAATGCTCAAACGCATCGAGTGCGCCGAACGAGAACTTCTGGTAGCCCGTGAACGTGAGGGTGCGGAGGAGTGGGTACGCCGTCGGTGTCGAGGATTTCAAAGTGGTGGCGGTCGTAGGCGGCAGGGGCGTATACGTGGACGTCGTGGGCGCTGTGGAGGTCGATGCAGGGGAGGAGGAGGAGGAGGAGGAGGATAAGGCCCACGTCGACGGCGGCGCAAGCACAAGCACATCGAAGCACCGCGCTGGATCGTCGGCGTCTACTCCACCCGCGGTGACATCGGCGTACTCGGCGTACTCATTGGGAGTACCGACTCCGAGCAGCGCGTCCTCGAGCGCGCGCCACGTCGTAGCAGGAACGGCGAAGAGGTCGCGCCGGACCATGTTGTGGTCGATTGAGAGCTTCTCGAGGATGCTGTTCTCGCCGTAGCCCCGCTGCAGAGCCGTGGGAGGGCCGAGTGCGGCCGCGGTGGGCTCGAGGAACGTCGCCAGCCACGCGAGCGACGCGCTGATCTCCGCGTCGGGGCCGTCAGTGATGTGAAGCGTACGGAGGTGCGGGAAGGACGATGCGACACAGAGTGGGGGGACGTTTGGCTCGGACCCGAGGCTAAGAGGCATCGCTGGCGAAGTGCGTGAGTATACGGACATCGAGGAAGGAAGGAGGAAGGAGGACATACGCGGATCGAGACCCAATGTCAGCTCGCACAGGGACGCCTGTGCCGCGCGTACGAGTGGCAGCCGCTTATCCGGCGCGGTGTAATCATCTAGCAGGTAATCGACGTCAAGCACGAGTGTTTGCAGCCCCGCGAGCGCACGCTGAGGGAGGAGCCACGCCCCGAGCGGCGAGAGGATCTTGCAGTCGCCGGAGATGTGCAGCGAGTGTAGGCGGAGAACGGAGTCGCCGGTGGGCATGGGCATGGGCGGGGCAACGTCATCCGCGGTCCATATCCCCCATCCATTAGCCTCGGCCTGCACAGCTAAATTTGTGAGCGCGGGACAGGTATTGAGGAGCGCAGCCCAGGCGGGGAGTGTCCAGAGGCGGTCAATCAAGACATGGACAGAGGTGAGGTGCGCGGCTGCCCCCGCGAGAAGCTTTGTCTCTGTGGGGGAGAGGTGCCGGAAGTCAACGGGGTCGCAGTGTGTGACCAGGTGTGTGAGGTTGGGGAGGAGGGTGAGGAGGGATACGGAGAGGATGGCGGAGAAGTCCATCTTCGGGATGTCGAGGAGGTGGATGTAGGATGCAACAGTCGGGGAGGATTCGATGAGCTTGCCGAATGCGTGAAGGTTACTGGCGGTGACGCGTACGGAGCTGAAGAGGCGCTGACGGCTCCAGGGAAGAAATGAGGGGGAGATGAGGGCGCAAGTACGCAGACTACGAGTGTCACCGCGAAGTTCGCTGATAATTTGGTCCACCAGCTCTTGTGGTAGGTCTGCGAGTGAAGCCATTGGTGGGAGTCTGTAGAGAAGGCAGTGCTCAGATAAGATCGCATAGATAATGATCGGACGTTTTCGCCGTAACTGTACAAAAAAAAAAACCCGACTTGGCGAACTCTCTGGAACATGGGGAATGGGTCATATCATGCGCTAACCGTTTCTTCTCTCGATCCAACACCGGAATTTGAAAGCAGTTCGAATGGTAGCGAATATCTGAATGCGTGCAAGAACCGAATCGATTCGTACTAATTCCACGCAAAACTTTTGAAACCATTCGCATACCTCCACCTCTTCAATTTCATTGACGTCGTCCGAACTAAATTTCAACTCCGCCCACGTCTAGAATCTTCAGGGATTTAATATTTTTGCTGTGCTGGTGAGCGAAGCAACCCGCGCTCTTGAGGAACATTGGGTGTAAATTCTAAGCCGATGGATGAAGCTACGGGCTCATTTGGCTAGCGGGCTTGGATCAAAATCGGTCCCACAGTTTGCAGACTTTTGCAGATGCCAGAAGATTGAACCAGGTGGGGATAAATAATAGATAAATAATCATCTTCACGTCTTGATCCGGATGATCTTGGGCGCTGTTGACAACGAGCCAACGACAACACTGAACCTGACGATGACCACCATCCCCCAAGAACTCGTAGAGCTCATCCTCCTAGATTTCGACCCGCTTGATGACCGGCAGTCCCTCTTGCACATTTCGCTGGTACAGATAAACTTCGTAGGGCCCACCCAACGCTTGCTGTTCCGCACCTTGGCTGTCCACGGCGGTTCGTGTAATCCAGAGGGCAGAGACATGACACTGGCGGGGGCCGTAGGGCTTTTTTCAGAATCACCACACCTCGCGGACTATGTCCAATCTCTCACGTTGCGGCTCAGTCCCGATTGTGATTCACAAGAACAGGATTTGGGGAGGCGGCTCCTGAACACTCTTTTAGGTATTCACAACTTCGTATTCAACGCCTCCCGGACACGCTGGGATCTCTTCGATCCGACGTTTACATCCACGCTTCTCCGTTTCATCTCCTCTGCACCCATGGCTCACACCAATCTCATCGGCCTGTTTGCCGTGCCCGAGGGGGTTT
The DNA here is from genome assembly GCA_029233265.1 of Mycena alexandri. Lineage (NCBI taxonomy): Eukaryota > Fungi > Basidiomycota > Agaricomycetes > Agaricales > Mycenaceae > Mycena > Mycena alexandri. The sequence continues at coordinate 47,076 of JARJCM010000132.1, read as the reverse complement.
TCAATACTCTCATGTGCACCGTGTCAGTGCTGTCACTGCACAGTGTCTCCCTGGAAAAAGAAGAGGCGGACACTGTCGCAGCGCGCCCCGAGAAAATCAAACTCGTCCACCTCAGACTCATGTTTCAATCCTCGATCAGCCTCTGCGACTTCTTGTCGCGGCCATCCACCCTCCTTAATCTACGAAGCCTACGAAAGCTCACCATTCAAGGCGCCTACGAGCACTGCTCTCGTTTTCTCGCCGTCCTTGCGCCGACTCTCCCATATCTGCATCTCGTTTGCCCGATGGAAGCCAGTATGTCTCCCAGATCCCAAGTATTACGGGTGAATATTGATTTTTCTTTTTCAGTAGGACCCAGGCTACGGACTGCGTTAAGGCTACGGACTGCGTTATCGCCTTTGCCCTCGTGCAAGGTTGAGCTCTGCATCGAACTGCCCTTGCGGCAATACTACTATCTAAACCCTCCGCGATTGCGTCTTTCGCCATCAATCCCGCCACAGAGATTACTCGCTATCGACCTCATCTCGCCCGCTGAATTCTTAGAGGCGCAGCTCTCACGCAGGGCAGAAATTGTCGCTTCTCTGACTTCCTGTGTCAAAGGCATCGCTTTGATACGCAGTGTGGCAAGCGTACGCTGGAATATCGTGTTCCCGTACAGTTGTACCAGTGACTTGGAGGAAAAAGTCTACCAGGACTCTGTGCAGTTTTATCGCAACTTGCTAGAGGACACCATGCCGCTCTTCGAACGTCCGTGTCAAGTGGAGGTGGTTACCTCCGTCAAAGTTTCCTACTTGGACCCCCGAACGGAGGCAGAAACGTGGTTCTTGGAGCCGCTGGCGAGATGAGCGTTCTTAGTGCTCGTCGGCTTGAAAACAAATTGGACCGAACTTCCGCCAAGTCTTCCGGTTGAACCTGTCCTCGAACTGAATATGATGGTAGTTGAAAGATTTCCAATCGGAATGCCTCTTTACTCGAATTTACGCTCGTTTGGAGAAAGACCGGGTCGTTGAAGGGCTCTGTCGACTGTACCGCGCGGTCGTGACCGCGATTCAAGGCAATTCGACGACTTACAGTTACTCACCACCGAGGCCAAAAATTGCTTCTCGTAGAGGAGATGGTACCGAGGTATCCCAAGAATCGCAGTTCATCATCATAAGTGATGTGTGTCTGCCCCATCCATATATCGCAACTGATTCACCTTTCCTCCCAGTACTGTATTTCCGCTCATTTTCAAGTCAACGTAGATCTTTTTTTCCACCTCAGGCTTGTCGAAGCTTGCACCAAAAATAAAAAAACCCAATCGGCGAACTCTCTGGGACAGGGGGAATGGGTCGTATTACGCGCTAACCGTTTCTTTTTTCGATCCAACCCGGAATTTGAAAGCAGTTCGAATGGTAGCGAATATCTGAAGCGTGCACACGATTCTTGACAGTGTTTGTACTTACTTGCGGTTGGAAACTGTCAACAACTTTACGAGGGGGATGATTTGAATCTGTCTCGTTAACCCAGACGTTCTGGTGACAACGGCCCGCGCGGACCTCCGGACCGTCGGAGTTTGAAAATGGAGTGCAGAACAGTTCCGGTGTGATCTCCGCGCTTCATTTTCAACTCCGATTGACAGGGCGGATCACACCGGAACGTCTGGGTTACCGAGACAGGACTTGAATCTACGCAGACATGCCTTAAATTTGAGGTCCTCGAGAACCTTAGTGGCCCCTTCCCAAGTTGCAAAAATTTGAAAACCATTCGCATACCTCCGCCTCTTCTATTTCATTGACGTCGTCCAAACTAATTTCAACTCCGCCCGCGTTTCAGGGTTGTTTTTGCTGTGCTGGCGAGCGAAGCGACCCGCGCTCTTGAGGAACATCGGGTGTAATTTCGAAGCCGATGGATGAAGTTTCGGGCTCATTTGGCTAGCGGGTTTGGATCAAAATCTGTCCACAGCCAGAAGATTGAACCAGGTGGGGATAAATAATCATCTTCACGTCTTGATCCGGATGATCTTGGGCGCTGTTGACAACGAGCCATGGACAACCACGCTGAACTTGACAATGACCACCATCCCCCAGGAACTCGTAGAGCTCATCCTCGTGGATTTCGACCCGCTTGATGACCGGCAGTCCCTCTTGCACATTTCGCTGGTACAGATAAACTTCGTAGGGCCCACCCAACGCTTGCTCTTTCGCACCTTGGCTGTCTACGGCGATTCGTGTTACCCAGAGGGCAGAGACATGACACTATCGGGGGCCGTAGGGCTTTTTTCAGAATCACCACACCTCGCGGACTATGTCCAATCTCTCACGTTGCGGCTCAGTCCCGATTGTGATTCACAAGAACAGGATTTGGGGAGGCGGCTCCTGAACACTCTTTTAGGTATTCACAACTTCGTATTCAACGCCTCCCGGACACGCTGGGATCTCTTCGATCCGACGTTTACATACACGCTTCTCCGTTTCATCTCCTCTGCACCCATGGCTCACACCAATCTCATCGGCCTGTTTGCCGTGCCCGAGGGGGTTTTCAATACTCTCATGTGCACCGTGTCAGTGCTGTCACTGCACAGTGTCTCCCTGGAAAAAGAAGAGGCGGACACTGTCGCAGCGCGCCCCGAGAAAATCAAACTCGTCCACCTCAGACTCATGTTTCAATCCTCGATCAGCCTCTGCGACTTCTTGTCGCGGCCATCCACCCTCCTTAATCTACGAAGCCTACGAAAGCTCACCATTCAAGGCGCCTACGAGCACTGCTCTCGTTTTCTCGCCGTCCTTGCACCGACTCTCCCATATCTGCATCTCGTTTGCCCGATGGAAGCCAGTATGTCTCCCAGGTCCCAAGTATTACGGGTGAATTTTGATTTTGATTTTTCAGTGAAATGCAGGCTTCAGACTGCATTATCGCCTTTGCCCTTGTGCAAGGTTGAGCTCCGCATCGAACTGCCCTTGCGGCAAGACTACAGTTTAAACCCCCTGCGATGGCAGCGTCTTTCGCCATCAATACCGCCACAGAGATTACTCCCTATGCGGCAATACCCCGGGTTAAACCCTCCGCGATTGCGGCGTCTTTCGCCATCAATCCCGCCACAGAGATTACTCCCTATCGACCTCATCTCGCCCGCTGAATTCTTTGAGGCGCAGCTCTCACGCAGGGCAAGCATTGTCGCTTCTCTGACTTCCTGTGTCAAAGGCATCGCTTTGATACCCGGTGTGGCAGGCGTACGCTGGAATATTGTGTTCCCGTACAGTTGTACCAGTGACTTGGAGGAAAAAGTCTACCAGGATTCTGTGCAGTTTTATCGCAGCCTGCTAGAGGACACCATGCCGCTCTTCGAACGTCCGTGTCAAGTGGAGGTGGTTACCTCCGTCAAAGTTTCCTACTTGGACCCCCGAACGGAGGCAGAAACGTGGTTCTTGGAGCCGCTGGTGAGGTGAGCGATCTTGGTGCTCGTCGGCTTGAAACCACATTGAACCGAATTTCCACCAAGTCTTCCGTGTGAACCTGTCCTTAAATGATAGTGGTTAAAAGATTTTAATCAGAATGAGCCTCTTTAAGTACTCGGATTTGAGCTCGTTTGAATAAAGACCGGGTCGTTGAAGGGCTGTTACGAATGTACCGCGCCGCGGAATTTGCTTCGCGCGCATGTGACACGTGACCGCAAGTCAACGCAATTCGACGACCTATAGTTACTCACCACCGAGGCCAAAAATGGCGTCTCGTAGAGGAGATGGTACCGAGGTATCGCAAGAATCGCAGTTCATCATCATAAGTGATGTGTGTCTGCCCCATCCATATATCGCAAAGCATCTGATTCACCTTTCCTCCCAGTACTGTATTACCGCTCATTTTCAAGTCAATGTAGTTTTTTTTTTCCAACTCAGGCTTGTTGAAGTTCACCGTTTTTGCTTCGTCGCATGTTCAAGTCAGTTTTTCTTCACATGCCCCCCATTCCGGTGGCTTCGGACATGGTGGCATATGTAAGTGTAACAAGCAGAGACCGTAGAAAGTATCGATCACTTCACTGAGCAAGGGCAAGCTGAGCGGAAACTTAGGAACAGCCTGGTCGAAGTGAAAGCAGTGAGACGAGCGCGCGTGTCAAAACGGCAATTGTACGAGTTAGAAGTAAAGAATAGCAATGCTACAAGGAGAAAAACACTACTTCGCACTGCTGTCTGGCAACTTCGCTAGCCGTTTGACCATCAAATCAGCTCAAGTGAAAAAGGCGAAGAACTGAACAAGTGAAAAGTTTTGCCGGTCAGAACGAAGAGCGGCCTGTGAGTATGGTCGCAATTAGACACTTACCACTTCTTCAACCACGGGGTTTGAACTGCCCGCGGCATACGCCACAAGATTTGGGGAAACTGCGACTGGTGTACATGTGAATATCATGAGGAATCACTTGAACGTTAGAAACCTACGACGGTTGTTGGTGATATCATGAATGATGGTGAGCGAGTGCTGAGCTGTAAATTTTGGTGAGTAGAGAGATAAAGATACCGGGGCCTAGTGGGACTCACTGCCGCCCTGGTCGGCTAAAGGGGGATGGAACATTTATTCATTAGTAAATATCAATGACAATAATTGAGGAATAAGACACACTCCAAACCGGCGCGAGAGTGTCCCGTCCGAAATTGCTCCGGACTCCAAAGGCCATGGGTTCACCGCAGAACGTCGCAAGGTTGCCGTAGCCCCCTAGAAGAGTTGACCGAGTGTCAGCGGGGAGTGGAAACGGGCCACCTGATCATCATTTTGGGCATAGTTAGTGGACTGAGGATAACCGAGGGGCTGCATGAAGAAACTAACGCGGGAAACCATCGGATGGTACAATTTCTGCACCCCAAGCGGTGTTCCCGTCCGGGATAGGTAGGCTATTGCAGCTGGTTCCACCTACAACGATTGAGACATAGGGAACGGTAGGGTCTATGGGGCTCAGGATTCTGGTTGATTTATATTACTTCTAGATCTCTTTCGAGTTTCGTCACTGTGCAGAGAACGTACTGTAGAAGAACGACGTCCCCTTCATTCGTGGAGTTGGTAAGTCCAACAACGGCTAGATAGTTGGAGCGGTCGCCCGTCTTCTCCAGGGCTGCGTGCACAAGTATGAGGCGTGATTACTTGCTACAGAGAATACTCACTGAAAATTCCCTGGGATCCTAGGGTCCGCGCCTGGAAATTCCGATGAGCACATGTGAATTGTAAGAAGGGCTGGTTTAAGATTTACCACTGCGCCAACGAAGGCCCCACTGGTGGTGTTATATGCCCCGAGATAGCCACAACTATGGAGCGTCGGTCAAAGAATTTACAGGAGCCGAGCTTCCGACAACTCACAGCGAGCACTGTGCAAGGGAGACTGAGGTTGCAAGAATGAGCAGTAGAGAGGACCGGACTGCGAAGAACATCTTGGGTACGCACAGCACCACCTTACGACTCTCCGTATTTATACAATTAAGGAGAGTTCGAGATGATGGATCATTTAGATCGACGCTTGGTGCCTTTTTTCCCTCGGGGGAGCGCAAGCGAGAGGAACTGAGGGGGCACCGAAAGTGCAATCGGCCCATGACGTTCGCTTTTCTTGAATGTTGGACGTATGTAGGTGCCTGGCAGTTCGAAATGATGGATCAGTCGGATAAAGGATGACCATGAAGGTCTTCGAACTCGGTGAATTGGACAGAGGCGCATTCTCAGCCAGGATTAAGAGCTTGAGAGCCCAGAGCGGCGTAAAGAGGTGAAACACTATGTACAGGAAGGAGTTCAAGTCGAGAAAGTGAGTCTGATTACTGTAAGCGCCAGCATGAGAACATCCAGGAACTTTCTGTCATTGCGACAGAGTTGATCAGGCTTCTTCAATTGGAAAGTGAGCAGACGAGGACTTGTGCTAGCAAGGTGAAGGGCCTGCGACTCGGTGCGCGTACAATTAGTAACGCATGCTAGCCTGGCGCCGTTGAGACAAGCGCGGAACTGAGTTGAGTTATCCCAGCAATCGACAAAAGATAGGAACCAGCCGACTAGCGAGCCCGGTTATGAAGGATGGAGGGAATGTTTGCTTGTGGTACGAAGCAAAAGCCGGCGCATGAGGTTTTGTTTGGATCGGAGGGCTGTCGCGATCGTTCAAGGACAATAACGGCAAGCAGTTCGTCGCCTTTCAATCCAAACATAGCCTCACGCGTCTTACCACAATCTCAGTTCCGCCCCTTCCCATTCGCACTAACTGCAAACTACTTGGCATTCGAGTCGTCACCAAGGATCGGGAAGAACCAAGGGGCAAGTAAAATTTTCTTCGGTTTCCCCCGGGTACAAATCATTCCCAGGCAGAATTAAATCATGAGGAAGTCGTATGGGTCAAATCATCTCATAGCCTGCGACCTAAGGAGCCTCTGCGGATATCGGACGTAGTGCATCGGAAAATCGTGGCGTACATCCACCGCTGTTTGCGAGATACAACCAAGTCCCGGGTTCAATTCTCAGGGTTGGGAATTTGGGGTACCTGCTATTTCGGGTGCGGTAGACCCACGGCATCATTGAACTGGCTTTTATGCTCATTTGGCACGGAGAATACGAGGAAAAAAGACAAGGGATGTTCCTTCAATAATTCTCACTTGAGACACAATTCATCCAGGAAAGTCGGCAGAAGACCCCTGCAGATTGAGTACTGTAAAAAGGCATCCGGGAAAATTGACGCTTCAATTGAAGGGAACGCTGACATGGGTCAAACCGTCTCACACGTTGACCGTTCCCATTAATGCTACCTCCTGCGCGACTCGAACCCACGGCAATCTAAATCTAATCGCACAGCCTTGGTCACGTCACAATCACACCTCACACCCTTACCACGATGGCCTCCTCGTCGACCGCGCCGGCGTCGGACATCCTGACGGGAATCTTTGCGGGCCTGAAGAACAAGAACCCTGACGTCCGTTTGCAGAGCGCTGTCGAGCTCCGACGCTACGTCGCTGCCAACGAGGCCGGGGACGACGCGGATTTAATCAGCCGGAGGTTATTCGAGCTGATTCACAGCCAGAATGGAACAGATAATATCGGCGGCTTGGTTGCAATTGGTTTGTGTTCAACTCCTTTGAATTCGTAGTTCAACTTCAATTGAACTGAACGCAGACCACCTAATCGACACGCCCACCTCGTCCCCCACGCTGGACTCGCACCACAATTTGTTCCGTTTCTACAACTACGTGAAGCATCTCCTGCCCAACCCCGACCCCGCCCTCATCCTTGCCGCCTCGAAGACCCTCGGTCACATTTTGGCCCTTGGTGGACCCGCGTTTGGCGAGACGTTCATGGAGCACCAGGTCCCCGCCGCCGTCGCCCTCACCTCTACGCACAGCTCGTCCTCCTCTTCGTCGTCCTCGCACGACTTGGCCGCGGGAATGTCCCGCTATGCCGGCGCCCTCATCCTCAAGGAGCTCGCGCGGAATATGCCGGTGCAGTTTGCGGCGCATTTGCAAGCTGTATTGGAGACGGCGGTCCTTCCACCGTTGAGAGATGCGCGGCTGGTGGTGCGGGAGGCCGCGGCAGAGCTGCTTGCGGCGTGTTTGGAGATTGGGGCGCAGCGCGAGCGGGTGGCAGGGACAGGGACGACCTACCTTGCAAAGATTTTGGCGGACGCGCAGGCGGGCTTGAAGTTCAATCAGCCGGAGGTGATCCATGGCTCCCTCCTCACCTATAGAGAGCTTTTATTGCATGCAGGCGCGGTATGTCTGCTTCCTTCGAGTCTTACTTGTACTAATACACTGGCAGTTCATGCGCGACTCCTACGCGGAAGCCGCAGAATCCATCCTCGCGTTCCGCGCGAACCGCGACTCCGCGGTCCGCCGCATCGTAGTCTCCATGATCCCCACCCTCGCCTCCTTCAACACCCCGCTGTTCAAGGAGCTCGTCCTCCACAAGGCCATGGCGCATCTCCTGAGTTTGTTAGAAAAGTCGGGCGAGAGGGATTACGGTGCGTTACTTTCTTTGTTTAACCCAATGCGCGCGTTCGAGTCGTGTGCACACACACCTTTCCTTCACCGTTCTCTTGTTTCCCTCATCCTTACCATTCGTCCTATTTATTCTACGTTCCCCATATTACCCAACACCATACTTACTTTCACCCCCAGCCCTCATCGCAATAGGACACACCGCAACCGCCGTCGGCGCCGACATGAAACCCTTCCTCGAGACCATCATGTCGCACATAAAAACTAGACTCAAAGAGGCCGCCGCCGCCGCCGCCGCGCACTCCACCTCGTCCCACTCGAGCAGCTCGCACTCCAACTCGACGTCCTCCTCCAATTTTGGCTCGGGGATGGTGGGCATGGTGGGGATGGGGCGGGATCGCGGAGAGCGCGAGCGCGAGAAGGAGCGGGAGAGGGAGAGAGAGCGGGAGAGGGAACGCGACGGGGCGGGGGGTGTGGGACGGGGGTGAGTTTTGCTTCTCTTTTGCCAAAACTCGAAATTGTTGTGTGTTGACGAGGAATATTACGCAGACGACCGCCGCCACCACCGGACGCGTTGTTGGCGGCGTTGGGGCTGCTGGCGGCCGCTGTGGGTCCGACGTTGACGATGCTCCTGCACGATCACCTGCATTTGTTGTTCGCGGCTGGGTTGAGTGAGGTGTGCATCTTCCGTTGCCTATAACCTTCCGGACAAATGCTCACGAGGTTACAGGGCCTTCGTGCGTGTCTGGGAGCCGTAGCACGAGCCATCCCACCGTTATTGGGCGTCATACAAGGTTTGCTTCGTGTTGTCTGGCTTCTATTTCCTGCTCCGTTTCCCTTCATTCATCGTGGTTTCGAACCGAGCCTCGGATATCATTTTGCTAAGTAGAATAGTCCAGTGATAGCTTTAGGCTCTGGGCTGTGGCTTGGGCAGTGTATGGGTCTTCCTTACCTTCGGTTCGGCCGTCCGGGTTCGAGTTAGGCTTGGGTCGACATGTGTCGTTGGCCCGTATACTCGTAGCATACCTTCCTCCCCACCTTTCCCTTCTCTTTTCTTATCCCTCGAACTAACGCACCATCATAGACCGCCTTCTCGACCTCCTTTCACACATCCTCTCGGGGACGCCATACACTAGACTTGGCGCGCCGCAGGTGACGAGTGGTAGCGGGTGCGTGGGCTTTGCTTCCTTTCCTTTCTCTTCCACAACGAAATTCTAACGACACCGGCTTCCACAGCACGGCCAACGGCACAAATGGCCCTGGCGGTGCGACGGGCATAAACCAGGGATATGGGTATGGCTGGGCGGTTGGTGCTGGGGCGGGGGTGCGTGTATTTCTCTTTTTTCTTCTCCCTTGCTCTGTTCTGCTTCGGGGTCTCTATCGACTGTGCAGGCGAGGTGATTAGGCGCCGGGCGCCTATTCGTATTTCTTTCTCTTTTCCTTGAATTTGAATTTGTTGTGTAGGACTGATGATTTTCTTGCCTTCTTTCCATGTAGTCCCCGAGCAAGGAGCTGCTGACGCTCGCGTTGAATACGTTGGGCAGTTTTGATTTTAGTGGTGCGTGTTGCGTTTACTTCTCGGAACGATTTCGCACGTAGATAGCTAGTTGGTAGATAGATCGTGCTATCCCTGGCTCTCATCCTCCTCGCATCTCCACTAATATTTCCCCATAGGCCACATCCTAACCGAATTCGTCCAAACCAACGCTCTGCCCTACGTCGAGGACGATGCGCCCGAAGTCCGGCGCGCAGCCGCCCTCGCCTGCTGCCGCCTCTTCGGCGGCACTCCCGCCTACACCGCCCCCGCGCTCTCCGCGTCTTCGTCCTACTCCTTCATGGCGTCGGGGTACGGGTATGGCTACCGCGAGGGCGAGGATGCGCTTAGCGGCGCGGGGAGTCTGAGCTTGAGTGGACTCGGGCTGGGGACGGTGGGTTATGGCAGCGGTATTGGGTTTGGTGGGATGCCGAACGGGATTGGGGGAGGTGCGGGGACGGGGAGCAATGTTGGGTACCAGACGAGCGGGCATGCGGTGGATGTTGTAAGCGATGTGTTGGGCAAGTTGCTGACGGTGGGGATTGCGGATCCGGGTTCGTGTTCTCCCTTTTGCGTTGACGAATCGTGGTGCGCATACTGATCTACTGACCCTTAGACCCGACCATCCGCAACATCGTGCTCGGATCGCTGAACGAGCAGTTCGACCGGCACTTGTCGCAAGCGGAAAACGTGCGCAGCTTGTTCATCGCGCTCAACGATGAAGTGTTTGAGAATCGGGTGACGGCCGCCGCGTTAATCGGAGTACGTTGGTGTATGAACCAGGACGAAGTAACTGACTTGACACTCAGCGCATGGCCCGACACAACCCGGCGTACGTGATGCCGTCGCTCCGCAAGACACTCATTCAGCTCTTGACGGAGTTGGAGTACTCCACCGTCCCGTGAGTCCCCCACCTTCCACCTCAGGAGTCTAACACTGACACACTGCAGGCTAAACCGCGAGGAATCCACGCGGCTCCTCACCATCCTCGTCGTCAACACGCAGCGCCTCATCCGACCCTACGCGCTCCCCATGCTCGCCGTCCTCCTTCAAAAGGCCAACGCCGTCGCTTCGCCGGCGGGCATTTCGGCGTCCATGCTCACTTGCCTCGGCGCGCTCGCGAGCGTGGGAGGCGAAGATGCACGGCCATACCTCCCCGAACTCATGCCTGCGCTCGTCGCGGGCCTCGCGGATGCGTCGCTTGCCAAGCGCGAGGCGGCCTTGAGTGCGCTTGGGCGCGTCTGCTCCAGCACGGGGTACGTCGTCGCGCCACTGGTGGAGTACCCCGGGCTGCTCCCGCTGCTGGGGCGAATTCTGCGCGCAGATGGGATGAGTGGAGTAGGGGAGCGTGCAGGCGCCGGAGAGGCGGTCAAGAGGGAGGTGGTAAAGGTTATGGGTGTGTTGGGGGCGATGGACCCGTATCGCAGGAAGGTGGGTGTCGAAATCGGCTTGCTTTCGTGGGAAATATGATTACTGATGAAACCCTAGACGATCATGGAAGATGAGATGGGGAATGACAAGTCCATGGTTGGGATTAATCCGGTGCCGTTGACGTCGTCGGCGCTCATTACGAGCACGGGGACGTCGCCGGACGACTACTTCCAGACAGTAGTCGTTGCAGCGCTTTTGCGCGTGCTGAAGGACCCTGCGTCGAGTGGGCACCATCATAGTGTTATCGAGGCGATTATGTCGATCTTCAAGACGCAGGGATTGAAGTGCGTCGGGAGCCTTCCCCAGGTACGTTTTCGCGTGGGTTCTTCATTTTTGCGACTCAAGAGTTGATGTGTTCTTGTTTACACCGCCAGATCATGCCGGCATTTACGGCGGTAACACGCGCCTCAGTCCCTCGGTTACAAGAGTTCCACCTCCAGCAGCTCGCGATCCTCATCGGTATCATCAAGCAGCACGTCCGTAACCATGCGGCAGAAGTACTCGGGCTAGTCACCGAGCTCTGGGACAATTCGGCGTTGCAGACGCCGATCGTTGCCCTCATCGAAGCTGTCGGCAGGGCACTTGCAGCAGAGCTCAAGCCGTTCCTGCCCACGATTTTGCCACTGCTGCTCAAAGTGTTTGCCGTCGAGGGCGAAATCAGCGACAAGCGCATGGGCACCCAGATGAAAATTCTTGATGCCTTCCAAACGTTTGGCGCGAACATCGAGGAATATCTCCACCTCGTTATTCCGATCATCGTGCGCACGGCGGAATCAGCGTATGGGAGCGTCGCGCTCCGGAAGAAGGCGATTTTGACCATTGACAAGCTGTCGAAGGTTGTTAACTTTTCAGACCATGCCTCACGTATCGTACACCCACTAATGCGTATCCTTGAGCGCGGAGTAAATGAGCTTCGTGTTGCGGTGCTGGATACAATGTGCTCGCTCATCGTACAGTTGGGCTCGGATTTTGTCATTTTCGTACCGACAATTAGCAAGGTAAGTCTCTTGAATCGTATCGGGAATCGGAGCTAATAAAAATGCAGTGCCTCATTCGCCATCCTATAACGCATCCTGGGTATGATCGCGCCGTCTCTCAACTGCTTAATGGCGAGCGCCTGACGCACGAGCCCAACGCGTTCACGTGTGTAATTGTCTTTGAGGACGCGACCATCTGCTCACCATCATTTCAGGATGAATGACTCCAAGGTCGCCGAGTTTGCTCCCATGGAGGCTGCGAAGCTCGCAGTCAACCAGATCCATCTCAAGCAGGCGTGGGACACCGCCCAGATCAATGCGCGCCAGGATTGGATCGACTGGATCCACCGACTTGGGGTTGAGTTTATCAAAGAGTCTCCGTCGCATGCCCTGCGCGCGTGCATGAGCCTCGTCGAGACCCAGTCGCCGCTCGCGAAGGAGCTCTTCAACGCCGCCTTTTTGTCCTGCTGGAGTGAGCTCTATGAGCAGTATCAGGCGCGTCCCATTACTCCTCTTTCCCACCTGGCGTCCAACACGTGCGTTAGGACCACCTCGTGCGCTCCATTGAGATTGCACTCACTTCACCGACTACGCCATCCGAGGTCATTCGTCGCCTCCTTGACCTCTGCGAGTTTATGGAGCACGAAGAAAAGCCGCTTCCCATCGACCACAACACGCTCGGCGAGTACTCTATGAAGTTCCTCGAGTATGCGAAAGCGCTGCATTACAAGGAGCTCGAGTTCTTTAGCAACGCGTCCCCCGCGATTCTCGAGTCGCTCATCTCAATCAACACACGCCTCCAGCAACACGACGCGGCGTGGGGCGCTCTGCTTACGGCCCGCGAACAATACGCAGTTACTAACACCGAGGAGTGGTACGAGCGACTTGGGCGGTGGCAGGAAGCTCTGGTGGTGTATGACGAGAAGGCTGAGGCGGATCCCAACTCGACGGACGTCCAGATTGGGCGGATGCGCTGCTTACACGCGCTCGGGGAGTGGGAGCAGCTCGCGTCGGAGGTTGATGACCGTTGGCCGCACGCCAATCACGAGGACAGGCGGCTGATGGCTCCCATGGGCGCCGCCGCAGCGTGGTCGTTGAGTGAGTGGGACTCGATGGACAACTATATTGCGACGATGCGGTCGGACTCAACCGATCGATTCTTCTATCGGGCGATCCTTTCCGTTCATCATAACCAGTTCCCCAAGGCGTTGAGCCATATCTCGAAAGCGCGAGAACTGTTGCATCCGGAGCTCACAGCGTTCGGTGGCCCAGGTTATGCTCGATCGTACAAGTATGTTAGTTTGATTCTTCTGCAGCCCAGGGCTAATATTTTGTCCAGTGTCATGGTTCGCGCTCAGATGTTGTCCGAGCTCGAAGAGGTTATCCAGTACAAACAATATGCCGACCAGCCCGAGAGGCAACAGATGATGCGGAACACTTGGATGAAACGGCAAGTGAATTTAACCCTCGTCTTTATTTCATCAACTAAAACATCGATAGACTTCAAGGTTGCCAGCCCGATGTCGAAGTTTGGCAGCGCATCCTACAAGTCCGCACCCTGATCATTAACCCCGAGGACGATCCTGTCGCGTTCATTAAATTCGCTAACCTCTGTCGCAAGTCGGATCGCATGGCCTTGGCCGAGAAGACGATCAATTCGTTGCTTACACCGGATAGGGTATATATATTACTCTCGGGATACGTCCAAATCTGTCCAAATCTAACTCATTCTACAGCTCCAACATCTACGCGAGTACAATCACACGAAGGCTCCGCCGAATGTTGTCTATGCCCAGCTCAAGTACATGTGGGCTCAAGGCGCCCGAGAGGGAAGTCTCGCCGAACTACGCCAATTCACTGTCAGTCTCGCCAAAGATCTTCAGGCTGAAGAACAAGAGCATGCCCAGCGGGCAGGCCTGCCCAAGCAGCGGATAAATGAATTGTCGAAACTGCTCGCGCGATGTTATTTCAAGCAGGGTGAATGGCGAGTCGCCCTTGACGAGAACTGGTATCGCGTATGTTTCGGAGTTAGTTTTCCGGGTTCGGTAATCTGATTTTCGTGGGCAGGACGAGAACGGTCTCAGGGACGTCCTGGAATCGTACGCATCCGCTACTACATACGATGGCTGCTGGTACAAGGCCTGGCACACTTGGGCGATGGCCAACTTCGATGTCATCAGTCAAATCGATACACAGGCAGAGACTCAAATTCGGGACGTTTCTGGGGACCGGCTCGCGGCGCATGTCATTCAGTCGATTGAAGGTTCGCTGCTTGGTTTTCTGCCCTTTCTTTCCCTCGTCTTATCCATTCCCGAGGCTTCTTCCGGTCGATCTCTCTCCGGAGCGAAGATGCACTGCAGGATACTCTTCGGCTACTAACGCTCTGGTTCAAATATGGCGCTCATGAGGAGATATCTCACGCGATCGCTTCAGGGTTCTCTACGGTGAAAATCGATACATGGCTGCCCGTCATTCCGCAAGTGAGTATTTTTATAAAGTCGGTATTTTCGAAGGTCAGTCTGACTTACGTTCTAGATCATCGCCCGTATCCAAACCCCGCACGCGAGCATCCGGCGAAACATAAACAACCTGCTAACCGAAATCGGCAAGAGCCATCCGCAGGCATTGATTTATCCCCTTACTGTCGGGTCTAAATCGCCGAGTGAGTCGCGTAAAAATGCAGCTCTCGCCATCATGGACCGCATGCGCGACCAATTCTCGACAATCGTCGAGCAAGTATGTCGGCGAGCCTTATCTTCCATTCTATGCATTGATTCATTGTCCTCGTCAGGCCCGAATCGTCAGTCGCGAGTTGATCCGGGTGGCGATATTGTGGCACGAGTTGTGGCATGAGGGTTTGGAGGAGGCGTCGCGACTGTACTACACCGTTCGCAACCCCGCAGGTATGCTCGCGGTGTTGGAACCTCTCCACGAGATGCTTGAGGCGGTAAGCTTTACCTCGGTTCTGATCTCCCTAATGATACCAACAATATTTTCAGGGTCCCCAAACCGTCCGTGAAACATCGTTCAATCAGGTATTTGGGACAGAGCTACGCCACGCGCGAGAGGCTTGCAGGAGGTATCGACAGTTCGGGGAGACTCGCGAACTCGACAACGCGTGGGGTATTTACTTTGCGGTACGTCTCCTTCTGAAAGCAGCTCAATATGGTACTACTGAAACTTCGGGTCTCAGGTTTTCCAGAAAATCGAGAAGCAGCTGCCGCAGCTCACTGCGCTGGATCTACAATACGTCTCGCCAGAATTGCTCAACGTCCGCAATCTCGACCTTGCTGTTCCCGGTATATAATCCAATCATCGTAATTTGAGCTTTGTCTGACGTTGTCTAGGCACATACCAAAGCGGTCGTGAAGTCATTTATATTGCAAGCTTCGCGCCGCGGTTGACTGTCATCTCCTCAAAACAACGTCCGCGTCGTATGGCGCTGAAGGGGAGCGATGGAAGAGACTATCAGTACATTTTGAAAGGTAACGTCATCCTGATCATTTGTGAAGTGGGTCGTCAAATATTTTAGGCCACGAGGACCTTCGGCAGGACGAACGAGTTATGCAGCTGTTCAGCTTGGTCAATACTCTGCTCTCCGTGGATACCAACAGCTTTAAGCGCCAGTTGCACATTCAACGATATCCCGTAATTCCATTGGCGCCTAATGTCGGTCTCATCGGTGCAATTCAAGAGACCGATACACTGCATGAGTTGGTCCGCGACTACCGCAATTCCATCAAGCTGCTCTTGAACATTGAATACCGTCTCATGCTCCAGGTACGCCGTAAGTCCCTTCCGTCCCATTTTCGCTAATACCTTCCAGATGGCACCCGATTATGAGAATCTTCCTTTGTTGCAAAAGATCGAAGTTTTCGAGTATGCGATGGAGAACACATCGGGTCAGGATCTGTACAAAATTCTTTGGCTCAAGAGTACCAACTCGGAGCACTGGCTCGAGCGGCGTGCAGCATATACTCGCTCGCTCGCGGTCACCAGCATGGTCGGACATATCCTCGGCCTCGGCGATCGCCATCCTTCGAATCTCATGCTCGAACGCAAGACGGGTAAGGTGGTGCACATTGACTTTGGTGACTGTTTCGAGGTTGCGATGCACCGTGACAAGTTCCCCGAGAAGATACCGTTCCGACTGACTAGAATGCTCACGCATGCGATGGAGGTGCGTACCCGCGCAGACTACCTCACTTATCGGACTAACTGATTATTTTTTTCAGGTCAGCGGGATTGAGGGCTCGTTCCGGAAGACTTGCGAGATCTCCATGCAAGTTCTTCGCGACAACAAGGAGTCGTTGATGGCCGTCCTTGAGGCCTTTGTATACGACCCCCTTATCAACTGGCGGTTGATGCAAGCCGACGATGGCCGGCAGGGTGAAGGTAAGCCCACCACGGTGTTTAGATTTCACAGAAACTTAGCACACTATACGCCAGAATCTGACGCAGGCGCTGACCGCCCGGCCGAACTTGCTTGGGCAGCGCGTCCTCAAGGTGCCACGCGTCGACCTCTGCGTGCGAATGAGAACGACATCTTCAACGGTATGTTCTTTCCTGCACAGTCCGAGGGCCTTGCTCACGACACCCACAGAGGCTGGCGGGGAGACCGGGGTACAGGAGGTCCGCAATAAACAAGCGCTACTCGTCTATAACCGCGTACAACACAAGCTTACGGGTGAGCACAAGTGATGGGCGTTCAATTATTTCTGACCCCTCGTAGGCCGTGATTTCAACATGGACATTGCATACTCTGTGGAGGATCAGGTTGACATGCTGATCCGCCAGGCAATGTCGCTAGAAAATCTTTGCCAGTGCTTCGCCGGCTGGTTCGTTGATCTACTTGGAGGACAACTTTGACTCAGCTAATTATTTTCAAGGTGTGCGTTTTGGTAGAAGTCATGCTCAGAACATTGGTCCTACGCTATCGTTTTTTTCTTTACGATTTCGTTTTTACCTTCTATTACATTGCGGAACTCGTGTATATTATTCGTCTTGGACAATGGAAGGACTTGAACGGTCGAATCCGGGAACTGCCGTCACGACGTAAGATTGGTCACATCCAAGTCACATCACCGTTTTTTTGCTTCTTCAAGCCTTCTTGTCCTCTTCCATGCATCCCTCTCTGGGCCTCCAGAATATCCTGCAGCTTGCACCGGCCGAAAGGGTAAGTTGTGTCTGCACCTCACGACTCACTGACTGATCGTGAATCTCAGATCCTTGCGACCTCCGCAGTGCATGGGTCCGGAGTTGCTTTGCTGGAGACTTTCGATCTTATCGTCGACCCCGAGTTTCGACTCCAGGAACTCCTCGCACCCGTGTTTTTTGTTAATCTCCATCCGTCGGGGATTCCGCAACAATTGAGTGATATCCAGCCCGATATCGACTCTCCCATCGCCCGGGCCGTTGTCTCACTGAGAAGTCTTCCCATTCGCAGTGCGGCAGATGGATCAGCCATTTTCGCACAAGAGGCGTTGCCGGATGTTTGGCCTCGCGTTTGGAAATGGATACAGTTTCTAGACAAACATGGCGACCGCCTTGCGATCTCCAACGTGGAATCGTATTCATTATACTGCGAAGCCATCTCGACTCTGCAGATGCATGCAGACACAAAGAAACTGATCTACGACACGCCTGGTGTGCATGTCGTTATGGCCCGGGCCTGGGCGACGTTTGTTGGCAAGCATTGCACTCCGGAGCAAGCCAGCTATGTTGGCCTCTGTCGGTTTCTCTTGGAGGACACCCCGTCATTCACCACTATCGAGGAGTTTGTACAAGGGGCAGGGGGAAGTCAACCTGATCTCGCCAGACTCATGGTGGCCCATTTGAAACTATTCATCCCGCGCCATGATTTCCCCATCTCCAACGAGACTTTGACTCTCATCCGCCCCGTCGTCCAGTTATTCAAAGCCATTAATTCCACTGTCGATCTCTGGAATTCGGAACTCTTCTCCCAAGGGATTGTTAGGGCTCTGGTGTTTATCATGCGCTCATTGACTCTGCCGTCCTCCGCAGATGACAAGGAAGAAGTGGCGGACGATTGCTTCATTATCCTTATTCGCCTCCTGATATTAACCCGTCAGCATAAACACATCGCCGATGGTATGTGAGCTAGTGACAGGGCCGCAGTACGAAACTGACTGTTTTGTAAGCCGTGCAGTTCGGTCTCCTACACGCTATTGCGTTGTCTCCCACTGCCACCGTTTCGGTGAAGTGCCTCTTGACACTCGTCCTGCCTCGGGCTACGGCGTATTACTCGGTGCTCCAACAAGTCCGCAAAGGGCTTGAGGAAGTTGAAGACATCACGCGGGGTTCTGATTTTTGGGCGTCCGACAAGTTTGAATTCTGGACAAAATTCATGGAGGTCGTCGAACATCGCCTCGAGGTCCTAAGACGCTACGAACAAGGTGACTGGCTATCGGGCAGGCATTGCGATAATCTAGACGTCAGTAATTCACATCTCATTCTGTGCAGACGTTGATGGGGATTTAACAGTGCGGTAAACGTATGAGGACCGCAGAGCAAAGTCGATGCTCAGGCTGCGGAACGTCGTATTACTGTTCGAAGGAATGTCAGGCCAGTGATTGGCAGAAGGGCGGGCACAGGAAAGTCTGTACACGGCTCAAGGCCCTACTTCTGAGTCAGTATGGTCCGGGCTCGCGATATCGGTTATTGTATCGCTAACTATACTCTAGATGATCCTGAAACTGTGACTGCCCGCGACCGATCCTTCATGTGGGCTCTCGCCCATTTCGACTACCTGACGAATAAACCGGCGCTGTACGTCGAACGCATTTCGGTCATGAATAACTACCCCGGCGAAGTGGTGTTCAGCGTTCTCGACTACACCTCCGGCGCTGTGGAGCCTGGGGTACGCATATTGAAGGCGCTGCCACCGAGCGAAGTCACTCCGAGTTTTCGGGCGCTCTGGGACGAAGGTGTAGTGCGCGC
The DNA here is from genome assembly GCA_029233265.1 of Mycena alexandri. Classification (NCBI taxonomy): domain Eukaryota; kingdom Fungi; phylum Basidiomycota; class Agaricomycetes; order Agaricales; family Mycenaceae; genus Mycena; species Mycena alexandri. The sequence continues at coordinate 28,252 of JARJCM010000132.1, read as the reverse complement.
CGCACGCAGTGGCGGTCGTATTCATCTCGTGATTTTGCGAATGCCCGAGGGCCACGCCTGCCGAAATCGACTATTGAATATGCAGTCGGATACTTCCGCCATAAACGACGGCCTGGAGGCCATCGCGAGGAGCATTCCGCCGAAACTAGGCAGCCTTGACTCAAAGTATAGCGCTGTGGTCGGGCCCAAAATTCAAGCTCTTCTCCGGGAAGATGGCTGTAGTGCCAACGTTACTTTCTAATCATGTCTAGTTACCTAAGTTTTCCAATTGTTGCACTTTTTGAACGACCCGCTGATCCTACATCTCCCGAAGCTCTAGACTTCAATTTTACACAAATATTTGTCTTCCTTACCTACAGGAGATCCTGAAAATAATGACACTTAGGAGTTTTTTTTTTCGCGGATTCCCAAAAAGGAAATCGACCTCGTCCCGCCTTTTTGGGCTTGAGACACCATATTATGGTGTATGTGCGGCCGGCAGACATCCGAGCATCGGATGGGAAGTCATTGTACATTCTACTTCGAAGGAAAATGTACTACGCTAGGTACAAGTACATAATCAAGCGACGATGATGCCTGTCCCGGCGAGAACAGGCCCGTGCACCTCCACGCCACTGCAATACACAAGGTAGATGCACACAACGTGCGAGAGGTAGGAGCGAGTGAGCAGGTGGCCAAGCGGGGGCGCGGACAACACACCTTGTACTCCGTTCCCGCGCGGCGGCGGCCCATGCTCGCCCTCAAAACCCACAGTACTAGTCCTCTTCTGCGGCGTCAAATCGATGTGTAGGTTGGTACATGTCGGCTTGCATGGTCGCCATTTCGAGGAGGGCACCCGACGTCGTCTGCACAGGGCGTACCGCATGCGTGATCAAGTCCTCGGGTGTGCAGTGTGCGGTCTTCAGCGCGGTACTGCCGTCCCTCGCGTCCACCAACACCCATGCCACTGGGAATGGCTAGGGCGACAGATGTGGTGTACACAACGTAGCGCTGGCCATGGCACCCGCCTTCTCGTCTTCGACCGCCTCCTCGTGTCGACATGCCACGTCATCCAGTTTCCCGTACACAAAAGCAGGCCTAAGGATGCGTCTGAATTCCAGGATGGCTTAAATTGCTTGCACTTGTGTGTTTGACGACCGAAAGACCAAGAAAGGTTGAAGCAGAGACCAGATTCACCAGAATGAAAGGGCGAGAGGGTGATTTCCTTTTTGGGAACCGGCAAAAAAAAAACCGGTGATTGCCATTATTTTCAGGATCTCCTGTAAATTAACTGCTATTTCTCTCAAACTTCAAGACTCCAATACGCTCGCGCAGCGGAGCGGGCGAAGCACTAAGTTGTGTGTAAGATTTTGTCCCTTGCAAGCAAGGTCTCTTCCGACTGCGTCGGAGCTTCCTATAACTAGTTGTTGAGTATGGATTTAATTCCTCCCGGTGTAAGCTTGAAAGTGTTAAAATATCCCTGAACACACGACAATGAAAGAGAATAGCAGCTCAATGATTACCTGATTTTTCCACATTTTTCTGTTGGTAATCTCTGACCTCTGACCATCAACAGACGCGCTACAACGATTAAAGTCGTGCCTCGTTTATTTTTGGTGCGGAAGCTCGGGCGTGGGAACTCTGTGTCGCATGGTACGTCTCTCTCTTCCTACCACATCCATGGGGGGTCAAGGATAAGCAATTACCATATGGGGTGGAGGGTCCGCCGAAAAATAAAATTGTATGTGACTTTTTTGACCCCGAAGAAGGCCTGCCGGCAAGTTTTAGGACCACAAGAGACCTCAAACCATGCTTACGAACAGAACTATGACATTACCTGCCTCACACTCATCAAATTTGCAAGGTTGGGTGACCGGTGGGCCCAGCCTTCAACTCAACCATGTAGATATCAGTACGAAGATGTCAATGGCTCAGTTAAAGCTTCTTTTTAGATGGCCTGCTAATATTCTACTGTCAAACCACTGCCACTTCAGTTTCCACGCTGCCAAAGTATACCAGCTCAAATTTGTGTACCTCGGAGTTTGAAAAATTTCCCCTCAGCTGGATTTTGCTCATTTCAGGGGGTCTATCAGAACTTTTTCAAAAATCGGTAATCTACAACCCTCAATCTTGAGTTCTGTCTCTTCAGATTTTTTTTTTTATCACCCGGACGGTGAGCTGTGAAAAAGTCAAATTTGGCGGGGAATTGATGGCTGCACACAGCCACCGCCTCGGCACTGCTCGGCCCCAGCCAAAAATTCAAACTCCGGGCGCAGCCCTTTGGCGTGGCCCGAGTTGTACCAGTCTGCCTACGGCAAACAACCCCACCACTTATTTTGCCGTAGCGCAGACTGGTTACGAGTCTAGCTTGATGAGGCTGTGTTCGCTTAGGCCGCTCCTGCCAAAATCAAGCCATACGGCTTGATAGCCCGCGCACCCGATCAGGCCCTTAGTCGAAGGAATGCCAGACGGAGCACTGGAAAATTCACAAGCCAATGTGTCGGCAGCTGCAGCCAGACGAAGTCTGGGGTATCAAGTTGCTCTGCAAGAGAGAACCCACCGCTCTCCCTTTGTCCTCGGAGCCTGACATCGCGAGGCGCATCAAGCATATTCTGCTGAAGAAGAACCACCCTGTATTCAGCCACGGAGATCTATGCCCCGCGACGCAGGCCTACGGGTTCCCGCTCCTCATTTTCAGTGATGGGGTGCATTTGGGGCGGCAGTCCGAAGGGAGTGGGAATCAACCTGCGGTATATTTACGCATCGAAGTGGAGGATGGGTTGGCGCCGCCAAATTGGCAAACACTCGACCCTGACACTGTGAGTAGCTTTGCACTACCAAAGTTTAAATAGCTGACTTGCACCGGAATAGAGTATTGTCGTTAGACATGATTGCGAGCCTCTGACTCGCAAAGCGATAGAGGCGTGTTATGCCTTTCATTCTATGCTCCTCTCAAATGCATATGGTTGTCCTGAGGAGGCTGGCTGGGCTCCTGGAAAGGAACACATAACGCGCCCGGCGTTCCAGCTCTTTTACAAAAACTATTATCGAGATCAGCATAAACTGGGAAGGAAGCAGTTTAAGTCGGTATTCAGACCACTGTAATTTTGTTACGTAATTCTTTTGGAACCCTCCTCAGCGTAGCTACACATCTGGAAACACCCTAATAGAACCTACAACATGCGAGGTACGAGCATATTTATGTTGTAGTGTCTGTCTACGAGAGACTATATCGAACCCCACCACACTCAGTAGAGTGGCCCGGTTCGTGGAATCTCATGAGTTGGAATCGTGCTCACCACGAAACCTAAGTCTTGAAGAATACTGAATCTGAGGCACCAAGATAACAATAAAACCCTTTTCTGGGGGTGTATTCGTAGTAGCGAAGTAGGTAGAGTAGAACGAGGTGAAAGTCAAGAGGTGAGCTAGCACACCGTATATGTATGTTTGGCAGCACCGTGATGTGAGTAGGTAAGCCGCAGGATTACACCCTCCCCGTCCGTAAGAATTGCCCATGTCCTCGTCAAATGCAACCAGAGGGAGAGAAAAATAGGTAAGGTACATACAAATGCTCGACCGGGTGCGTCAAAAACAAACCCCATTTTAGGAGCCAAAAAAAAGCTACCGGCGGCCGCGAGGAGAAGAAGAAGAACCCATTCCTGCATCCTTCCGCGCGAGCCAAACATCGAGAGCTTGGGCGTCCTTCAGCTCCTTGCCGGCGAGCCATTGTTCGTCTTCATTTCCGTAGCCGGCCCAGCGCACGAGGTATTGTCGACCGCGGCCTCGGGGTCGTTCGTCAATGATCTCAGAGATCTCCCACTCTTTCTCGCCGTCGCCGGTGACAATAGGGCCAGGTTGTTGTAGTTGTCGGTCGGGGAATAAGTCGGGGTCGTTTTCGATGTAGGGCTCCACTTCGGAGGTATGAAACACGGGGAAGATGTCGGGTTGAGACGACACGTCGAGTGTAACTGTTGAACATTCCTTGTGAACGGCAAGAATAGTAAACGGGCCATCAAAGCGGGGCATGAACTTAGCACATCGACCAGATCCAGCACGCAGGTATTGGCCACGCCTGTTCTCCGTGTTAAGCTTCACCCTATCGCCGATTTTGTAGTCAGGATCACGCGCCCGGTCCTTGTTTGCTTGTTGGGCCTGTGAAATTTTAGCAGCCAGGAGGTTGTCCTGGGCATCGAGTACATCCAGTTCGAGTTGGGCCATTATCTCGCGCGCTGCTGTCTCCTCTGGAGTTTTTGGCGTAGCGGAAGACGTGACCAGTGGAGGGATGATGCGGGGAGATCGGCCCATGCGCAATTGGAAACCAGAATATCCAGTCGATTTGTTGACAGAGTTCATCAGATGGAAGCGCACGCGAGGCAGTGCTCGAACCCAGCCAGACTGATTTCTTGCAACGTGGTACCGCAGGCACTGGTTCAGAGTTTTGTTTGTGCGTTCACTCGCACCGTCCGTTTCAGGGTGAAAAGCCGTGGATAGTTTCAGTTTTACACCAGTTAGTTTGTGCAGTGCGGCCCAAAATTTTGAGACGAAAAGTTTGTCGCGGTCAGAGATGATCTCTAGCGGAAGGCCGTTCTCGCAGTACCATATGTCAAAGAAGAGTGTCGCGAAGTCCTCCGCAGTTATGTTCGTTCGGGTAGCAGCAAGCTGAAAGTCGGATCCCATACGGTGTGAAGGTTGCAATGCAGTTTTTTCCTTCGTCCTCGGGCAAGGGCCCAACAAAATCGATCGCAACAGAGTCACCGCGCCCGTCGGGGATGGGGAGGGGGTGAAGAGGGCCGGCGCGTTTAGAGGTAATTGACTTGTTACGTTGACAATCGACACAAGAAGGAATGTATGCTTCTTCGAGGTTGCGGCGCATGTTCGGCCAATAGTACTCATCTCGCAAGGTCTTATAAGATTTGTCGAAACCGAAATGACCAAGTGCGTCGTGCGCGAGTCTGTACAGTGTTTCACGAATGTTCCCAGCCCGCGGTATTAGCAAGCGGGAGCCGATGTACCATAAGCCGTTGTCAAAACGAAGTCCTGGGATGCTTTCCGTAACGGTATCAAATTTGGAGCACCAAGGATCCTCTTTGTAGCCCTTCCTGATCGTGTTCACGAATTCATCATCAATGTCAATGGTCATAGTGGCGGAGACAGGGGTGGTATCAGACCGGATGCGAGTACGGGCGAGGCAGCGAGCGGCCCAGAACGGGGAGTTGGTGGTAGGGCAAAATAAGGCGCCGACAACATTTGTTTCGTCATCTTCAAAAGGTACGGAGGCTTTGAGCTCGGCCTCGGCGCTGTCATTGAAGTCCGTCCGGGAAAGGGCATCAGCTACAGTGTTGTCCTCGCCCTTCACGTAGATAATTTTTGCATCGAATTGTGCCATAAATTCCATCCAGCGTGCCTGTCTCTGCGACAGGTCTTTCTGGGAGTTGAAGTTTTCAAGGGTCCGATGATCGGTGTAAATGAAGATAGGTGACCCAATGAGGTCCGAACGCCAATGTCGTAGAGCGCGGATGATTGCTAGTAACTCCTTCTCGTGAACAGGGTAGTTGAGCTCAGCGCCCTTGAAGGTCATTGAATCGAAGGCGACAGGGCGAGCTGTTTCCCAGGTCTCCCCGAAGGAAAGAACAGCGCCGGATCGCAGGTTGCTTGCATCAGCAGTCACAAAAATTTTATTGTTGCCCATGTCTTCGTGCGTGATTGTGGTAAGGCAGTCCGCACTCGTCACAAGCACCTTGATTTTATCGAAAGCCGTTTGGTGTTCGGGCTCCCAACCGGGGAAGCATTTATCAGCTTCTTTCGTTGTCAGTTCTGTCAATGTTTTCGTGTGGTCCGCAAGGTTCGGCAGGAACTGTGCGACATAACGCACCAAACCTAAGAAGGCACGTACATTTGTCGAGGACCGGGGAACAGGCCATTTAACGATGCGTTCGATCTTCGAGCGGTCCGCCTCAATCCCACGTTGGGATATGTGGTGTCCCAAGAAGTCGATCTCCATTTGAAAAAGTTTGGTCTTCTTTCGATTGCAGTAGAGGCCGTTCTTTTTCAGTGCGTCAAAGATGATTTCAACATGTTTCGCGTGTTCTTCAATCGTGTTTGACCAGATCACAATATCGTTGAGGTAAACATGGCAGATTTTGCCGATGTGCTCACGTAGGGCAGCGGTAACACGCCGTTGTTGAACCGAAGGTGCGTTGCGGAGACCCTGTGGCATGACAAGCCATTCATACAGTCCAAGAGGTGTGTTAACAGCGGTATATTTTATTGAGTCAGGGTGTAACCGCGTCTGGAAGAAGCTGTCCGTAAAATCTATAGTTGACCATACCTTCCCTTTTGCGCAATCCGCCAGGATGTCATCCACGCGCGGCAGAGGAAAGACATCGTGTACCGTGTTTGCGTTTAATTCACGGAAATCATTTACCCAGCGTGGCAGTACAAATTTGTCGGCTTTAGGTATCAGGAACGCGGGCGAGGCAAAAGGTGAATTGGATGGTCGGATACGTCCTGCATCCAAATGAGTCTTTATCAAGATTTGCCAGGCCTCCTTGTACTTGCGGGGGCTCTGGTAGTTGCGACTTGAGATGGATTTGTACGCATCTTTCATCTTGATTTCGCAGACGACGTCGGTAGGTAGATCATCAACATGGGGAATGGGTTCGAAAATGGGCTTATAGCGTCCTTTGAGGTCATCACCAAGTTGTTGTAGCCGTTCAAGCTCGGACAAGGCGTCAATTCGTTCCCGTACAGCGGCGATTACATCCACATCCTTCACCGTTTCGAAAAGACCACGGTCTGTGAGCGATTGAAGACGTACCGAGCATACGTCCTTGAGTTCTTTCGCCAGAGACTGATGGTCGGCCTTAGTTTTCTTAAGTTTGTCACGGAGTTTCACCAGAGGGGGTTTAGGTGGAGGGGGAGACGCAGGATCAAGAAGATTATATTGTGTACGTTTATCAACTGCGGTACGGGATTCGTGGTCTACAACGATATGATTACGTGCAAGGAAAGGTAGACCTAGAATAACATCGGCGCAGAGGCCGGGGGCGATAAGAGCGCGAACGGAATTTGTTTCGTAGTCCAGATTTTTCGAAAGGGCTCGGAAGTTGACATATTCGGTTAAAACTATCTCTCGTGTCGATGAATCATTCATAGCAACGCCAACGGGTTCGGGTTTGTGAAGTTTGAAGCGACGAAGGCCAAGGCGGTCGACAGTGTCCGGGTTTATTAGAACTAGATGAGCGCCATTGTCGATCAGCCCGCGTATGTGCACAGGGAGGTTTGTCATGGGACCTTCCATACGGAAATCCCAAAACAAGTGAGGGACGCAGTAAGAAGCACGACTCACGTTACGGCTAGAGAGGTCTGAGTCGCCTTCGTCCTCAATCTCCGGGATAACCGCGGCGACGAAGCTGCGTTCGGTGACAGCTGCAGCGGCGGGGGCAGGCTGAGCAGTAGCAGAGGGCTTGCCGGAGTTAGGGTTGTAGGATTCAACGGCGCGGAGCTGGTCGGCCGTGAGCGCAGCTCGTTGGGCGGCGATGACCGCCTGCGTAACAGGTTTGTAGGTGCCCACGACGACAGGAAAATCACAGATCTTATCCCATCCGCGATGAGTAACGAAGGCGTGACGACAGCGGCGGCAGCCATAGTTAGCGTCGAGGAGTTTCGTTTCGTCCGGCGTGAGTTTGGGGGTCGCGCCGGGTTTGGAGGCACCCGAGCCGGAGGAATTGGAGGGAGGGGGGTTGTTCTCGCGGTTGCGTTTGCGGTCGCGGTCGCCGTCGTTGGTCGCATTGTGTTTGCGTTCGCGCTCGCGGTCACGCTGCTCAGCGATGTCATTCAGTCGGTTTGCAGTGCGGATACGAGCGTCGTCAACGCGAACGACCTCGACGAGCCACTTGTTGAAGTCTTCCTCATCCTTAGCAGCAGCGTCGGCGTCGTAGTCCTCCTGGAGGTGAGGCAGCATGTTGGACTCAAGCTGGGCGCGAAGACGTTCGTCAGAGAAGTGGTGGGTGGTTTCGGAGAGCAGAGAATTCGTCTCGCGGACAGCAGTAGCGTAGTTGTGGAAGGATTCGTTCGTGCCCTGGCGGCGGTTGCACATCTCGATGCGGAGGGCACGGTCCCAGCCTTTCGGCAGGAATTGCTCCCGGATGACGACCATAATCTCCGCGAAGGGCATCGCCAGTAGCTTCGAGCGTTCGGAAGGGATGCGTAGGAACTGGGTGACGCGGAAATCTTTCCAGCAGCCAAGGGCATGGGAGGCTTGTTGCTTGTCGTCTAGGCCCTTACGGGCGGCGTAGTTTTCGAAGCCGATCTCGAACTCGCGGAGGACAGCTTGCGTCAGGTCCCCTGCGTGGACGATTGGCGCCTTGGAGCCCTGCTCCTCGACGTAGGCGTATTTGGTCGGCATATGGACAGTGCGGATGTGAGAGGGAGGGCTGAGGATTGAGTCGGTGGACGAGTCCGATGAAGACGAGTCGTAGCGTGGAGGGGTCGGGGGAGGCGAGGGAACGGAATCTTCTGGAGTTTCTGGTGACGCGACCGGTGACGCAACTGGTGACGCAATTGCTGACGCGGCCGGGGAAGCTGGGTTGGTGGGCGGAAACGAGTCGAGCGAGGTGAGGGACGACGACGCCGTGACGGAAGCGTCGTGTACGGGCGAGAGACGGTTGGAAGCCGCCTGTTGGCGGGTGGTAAGGGAATGCGGAGTGGACGGGAGTGTTCGCGCCAGTGCTGGTGACGTGGCGGTGGAAAGAGTGCGGAAAGGCGTCTAACGTTGCCTAAGAAAGGCGGGCGTTAGGTCGGTAGGGACGGTAGGGGACGGTAGGGTTCGGTAGGGTTCGGTAACAGTCACCGGGCGATCTCGTACAACGAGGTTCGTCCGGCGGGTTCGGTAGAACAGAAAAAAGTCGGTATTGTTAAAAAAATGGAATCGTGCTCACCACGAAACCTAAGTCTTGAAGAATACTGAATCTGAGGCACCAAGATAACAATAAAACCCTTTTCTGGGGGTGTATTCGTAGTAGCGAAGTAGGTAGAGTAGAACGAGGTGAAAGTCAAGAGGTGAGCTAGCACACCGTATATGTATGTTTGGCAGCACCGTGATGTGAGTAGGTAAGCCGCAGGATTACATGAGTGCCTTAAGCAAAAGTTGATATCGGAACCGTATCCGAAAACGGAAATCTGTCTGGAATATACCCATGTAACCCAAGAGCGCGGTCGGTGAGGATCGGTGAGCATCAAGTGAGCTTTCGCCGCTTGTAAGTATATCTGCCATGCTGCAATTGGCACTTCCGTTGAACACCTCTTTGGGACAGGATCACCCTCTTTGGTGACATACCATATTTTAGTACTTCCTCGTAGCGATGCTCTGTCGATTGCTAGTCTCTTATAAACAGACGCTACAAAAAATCTCGTACCTCGTTTGTTGTAGTCTGTCGATTCCCCTTGACGTTTGATCGGAGGATCCCTTTATCAATTTTCTCGATGCTGGATTGGACTTGAGGACGTGTATTCCACGTGTTTGCTGGTTTATTCCTACCCAGTCACTGAGCTATGACAACTTCCTCTCCCCGCCCGGATTGAGTAGCGCGATGCCGAATTTGACGGCTTGGCCGCTGACCAAGCGATGTTTTTCCTCTGTGTCTAATCTAGCACCTAGGCAATATTCCCAGCTGACAGCTTATGAGGGAGTACAATTATGAGAGGATTGGCCACTTGGCCTGAGTGAATTGAGGAGCTATAGGCACTGGATGGTGAGAGGGGAATTTCAAACTCCGAAGATTATGTAATAACCGGACCCTCCTTACATTGATCAGCATTGATCGCGCGGTTAACTACAGCGTAGTCGATTGCCGTAAATGAAGGTAGTCTGTTAGTTACCACGCTCACTTACCCGGTATCCTGCGTTATTATATAAGCATCCGCTTTGGGAACTCACGTGCACGGTTCATCGACGCGACTTGGATGCGCCGTGGAGTGCATGACGTGTCCAAGGCAAACATTAAAGTTCCATCTCTATCTCAATTGATGAAGAAGACCTCCTGCCATTTTTTTGCAACGTCCTGGGTCGACCATTTCTGAATTGAATATTTTCTCCTTATTTTCGTGGCATTTTCTGCGACTTTCCCAAAAATGTCCTCCGAAGCACAAAGAAAGTGGTGGTGCGAATCAGTTGGCAGCTGGGACAGTTCGCAGTTTTTTCAGGCCCGCGCACCGGCAATACATACCAGAAACGCGTCCAGACGCGTCTCGCTAAGCCGTTGTTTGTCCAGGCATCCGTGATGCTTACCTCATAACGCAGGATACCGGGTATCAGGCGCGGTAACTAACAGACTCTATCATGCGAGGTACGAGCTAGGTTTGATAGAGCGTCTGTCAAGAGAGACTAAAATGAAGGTCCTTGTTCAAGTTCCCCGCGCAATTGAAATTCAGCAGTCGGATCTCGCGGACTGCGAATTGCATCCGCTCAGCATCCGACCGCTTGCTATACGTATACATCGCGTTTTCCACACTTTACTTTTGACAGCTTAGCCGAGCTTTTATTAGCTCGGCTAAGCCAAAAAAGCCGAAAAGTCGCAAGACCGCAAGCTATGTCAAAAAAACCAAAAGACGCCAAAAAAAACTTTTTTGTGAGCCATCCCATTGAAGTCTAGACATCATTTCTGCCAACTTTTTTTTTTACCACAAGAGAAAAAGACCCGAAAGTCGCAAGACAATTGTGATCTTGCTGATGTACCGCATCCGGTTGTTCTTCCCTCAATCTTCCCTGATCTGCCCTGATCTTCCCTACTCCAACGCGATGGAGCAACCTCCTTCTCCACTGTTAGTCGGCCTTCTCCAGAGAGTAGATTTCTCGTGCCTCATTGAGCAAGTTTCTTTCTGGAGTGTCGTCGCAGCGTCGACTCGGAACAAGCGAAGACCTTTAGCTTACTACTATTCCCTTCCGGTTGATTAGATCTTGCAACCGAGCTTGGAGTTTGGGAAACCCGAACCGTTCGGGTCTATCGCGCCCAAATCGCGTCCAAATCGCGCCACCGCTGACCAGAAAACTAGGTTCAAGGATTCTCTATACTGCTTCTTAAACTTTGACCTTTTTAACAGCTGAGAAGCCTAGGAGGTGCGCCGAATTTGGAGAACAAAATGCAGCAGCCATCGTCATCAAACTTCGAAATATTGGAGTTACTCGGCTGCAAAACCAGGAAAATCCGAACGCGCATCACGCACTACTCCATCACGCCGTCCCTTATCCTCATAAACTTGTAACCTCCTCGTCCAGAGTACATGGATTCCGCCCAGCTTCTCCAAGATGCTATCGCCGCTCTCCAGAACGTTCTGACCACCCGCTATATCAGTGGTGAGCATCTACTTCTTGTCAAGATACCATTAGCTCACTGGTTCCCCATCGACCGCTGCAGCTGCCGGCTACGTGGTGAGTAACTCTCGAGGAATCGCGCGACGATTCTCATGGATAAAGCTCCTTTTATATGATCACCTCCTGACGCTGGACGACGAGGTGGAATATATATGGAAAGGACCAAACACAATCGCAAAGATGCTGTTCTTGCTTATGCGATACCTTGTCCCATTGTTTCTGACCGGACAGACCGTCAGTGCGTCTACCTTCTTCAGTGCCGCAGGTCCTTCTTGATTCTGTTTTTCAGCTCGCAGTGGCCTAACTGTTATTGTAATGACCGATCTTGTAGGTGGTACTCTACACCTCTACTCGCCCAATTCTGACTTCTGAAATATACAGACGTGAGCTAAAGCTCTCTCGTGATGTAACCCTCCATCTCTCATCATTTATATAGATGTAAGGCATGGACAGCATTCTCGGTACGCCCTCCTCGCTTTCCTTTCGAGCCCGTGTTTATTGATGTGTGCAGACATATATGGGGTGGCTCTCGGTGGTCATATCCAACTTCCTCGTGCTCAATCGCATATGGTCAACCCTTCCACGGGGTCACATCCTCATATCCTGGTCTTTCCGTTTCTTTATTGTCATGCAACTTGCGAGCCTCGGCGTTACGACCTGGGTGGTCTCGAACATGATCTGTGTGTACAACTAGTGCGCTCCCCCGAGTCCGCTCGTATTATAACTTTCGCTTATCAGCTGTTCTTATATTCGAAACAACTTTCGGGTTGTGCACGTTCTCTTCGAAACCCAATCTCGTCGGACTCTGGATTCCAGGGGTGCGTTCCCTCCGCCTTTCTTATTTTCCTTCTCATGCCCTGCTTCTCACGCCATGCCCTCTAGCTTGTGTTCGAGATTGTTGTGTTCGGCGCCGTATACTGGAATGTGTTAGATCGTCCGCGCGCCATTGGCAGTGACGCCGACCCCAACGCGCGCATAAGCTACACTCTATTTCGCGACGGGGTTGGATATTTCGTGGTGCGTGCCCCCTCTCGTTCTGAGAGACCAGTTTGAAGATTTAGAAACAAAATTAGATTCTCACTGGTGCGCCGTTCCAGTTCAACTAGAAGGTTGTCTCATGTTCGCTTTTCGCCTTAGGACTTCGGGTTGCCAACACGGTCATGGCGGCCATCGCACCAATTTCCGCTATTTTCATCGTCGTTTTGTTCGTCTTTCCTTGTCTTCGTGCAATATATGTTGACATACCATAGCTTCATCTGGGGGGGTGTGACGCTCACGACAAGTCGGTTGATCATCAACTCGCACCGGGAGACGGCTCAAGCGGGGAAGCTGTGGGAGCTACCGATGGATGAGCTAGAAGGGTATGCCCACACAGACTCACAACTCGGGACGAACACCGCAAGTTCTCCAGCAGTACACACCCCACCAGTACCGCGAAGAAATGCTTCTTGGTCAAAGGCGCCAGTGGATTGCTGATTGTAGACGTATAAAGCCTCGTGAGTTCATCATCCATTCGTTATTCGACATCGATCCAAGTTCATACAGTATTATAGACGAGAATTAGATCGATCTGAACTAAACTGCCACATCTCACATGCCCTCCTTATCTCCTTGCGTCTCTCGCATTCCTTTCGTGACTGAATGTAAAGTATCCACGTATCTTACTGTCCCATAGTGTTTACACTTCTCGATATATTACAGGACAAATTATACACACCATGAAGATATTTCCTCTTGTTCTTGGCTATGTTCCCCCCAAATAGAAGAGGCAGCCGTATATATTTTGGGCTGCGGGGCCAGTGGCAGTCTCATTTGACACCGCTGGCTTATTCTCTTAAAGCCGGATCAACCTACCCCCTTCTACCCTTATCCTGAGTCTTATCCACCCACACACTCTCCGAGAACTACTATTCCCGTCGCTTTGTCCGTTGCGACTTAGTCTGCTAATCCGGTCGAGTTCTACGAGGAAGGGTTCACAAGCCGAGAAGTCTTGTTGGTGCGGGTGCCGGGTACGCCGGAGCCCCCGAAGTGGGCCAAGTGGACAACTGGCGAGATTTAAAACATGTGTTGACCGGATTTTCAAGCGGAATACAGGTAGTAGTAGTACATTTATATTTATTGGCCAGTGAGCGCACCCAGGCTATCTCATACTCTAGAAAGAAAACCCAAAAACACATTTTGAGACGAAGACACACGCAAAGAGAGAAATAATGACACACACGCAGCGCTCCAACAAAGCCTTGGACATCCAGACCGCCTTGATATCGGGTGTCCCATCGGCCGTCATGTTGAACAACATCTCCGTATTTCCCAGATCGTATTTACTCCACTTCGGCGTGATGTCCGTCGTCCCGTTCACTTTCACCTTCACGTTCGGGTCTAGATTGAGCGCAAAAGATGTGAATGACTGCGCGAACGCGTTCGTGAAAGATGGGGTGTTGTATGGCGCAGGTGGAGGGCCACCTGACGGGAAGTAGTATGCGTAGTCGTTTCCGTGGAGACCAGGCGGGACGGCAAACTCGCCCTACGTACGAAGGTTGAGTACGATTGATTACGTGGGGTGAACTGACCTTATATGCCCTCCCCTGGAACGCATGGAGCAAATAAAAGGTTGGGCAGATGAAGATGGCTGGATATCCAAGTTAATATTGACCACGGCGCGCGCAGGTGAACGTACATTCGCCCATAATGGCGCTGTCCTGGAAAGTTTCTGTTCCGAGACCCCGGTACAATTTTGCGATAGCATTTGTTTGGAGGGTAGTGAGTTTAGGGAATAGAGAATGGGAATAAGCTCCGGCTTCTGTTGGAACGCTCTGGTTAACAAAGTTCGTGCCTTCGAAGGTGTTGGTGACGGAGAGCAGGACCTCCTAGAACGAGGAAGAATCCATCAGTACAAGATGTTCTGGCCGCAGAGAACATAACTTACCCCATTAACTTTCTGCTCCAGCATCGATAAGGTGGGTCGCTGGGTAATGAATTCGCCATCAACAACAGGGACGAACTGGAAAACTCCGTAGAATGCGGCGTTGTTGATCTTGGCATTTATATTGGCCAACACAGTCTGGTCTACCCCGCGCAAACAGGTCAGCGCGTCCTTGGCCTTCGTGCAACTGGGAAGAAAATAGTAAAACATCTGAATTCCCAGTCATACAGCGTTTGCTGCGTACTTGGATTGGGCCACCACTTCGCTGAATAAAAGCTTGGGAAGTGTAAGACAGTTGAAAGAAGGACAAGGCGTGGGTGGATCTACCTCAGGAATTCGGTCGTTGTACGCATACTGCGACGGCAGGAAAGTGGAACTGGTCATTGCAACTCTGAATAGTTGTGGTTCAGTTTTTCCACCGTTGGCAACGACATGTTGCAGTACAGAGCCGGCGCCTGTAAAGGAAGCCTGAGAGACAATTTCACCTTAAAGCAATAAAGCTCACCAGCAGAATCGCCCCAGATAGCGACTTTCGAAGGATCGCCTCCGAATTTCGAGATCTGAAATGATTTGAGTCGGGGCAAAAAAAGCACGCCGGATTATGATACATGTTTATTGATCCATCGCAGAGCATAGTCCTGGTCGACTGACGAACACTGAGATTTGGTTCGCGAACATGAATTGGAAATATTACGCAGGCCGGCATTCAACGTTCCACCCTTCTTGACTTCTGCGCCAGGCAGGAAGCCTACAAGGCTCGGATGAGATTTTTTCGGGGAGATGAGGAAGAGGTCTTACCAAATAGGCCCAGGCGATATTGTATGACAACGGTAACGACGCCGCGGTTGCTCTGCGTGATCAAATCGCCTCCCGGAACACCGATTGCACCACCGGCGACGTAGCTGCATACACTCATTGAACAGTTTGGTTTGCGTTGTTTCGGAGGAATACATACCCTCCTCCATGAATCCACACAATTACGGGGAGATCACCTCCATTCGGCTTGCCCGCACCATTACTCGGATAGAACACGCTGCCCAATACGTGAGATCCAACCAGAGTTTTGACCTCGAGAAACATACTTGAGGAATAAACAGTCTTCATCGGGACCCGCTGAACGCTTGTTGAAAGGGTTCGTGGGCGATGTTCCGTCCCCAGATTGCGGACAATAGTTGCTCTCGACAGTGGCGGGCTTCGGGGCGGAGAGAGAAAGAGATAATATTTAGAATCCAATCACGGCCAGACGAGCACGCCATTACCTGGACGCCTTTGACAGTCACTGGTGGCTGGGGGGCCCTAAACCGTAGATCGCCTACTCAGTCATGAGATTTAATTACGGCCAAACGAGGCTGTCAATACCTGTGGGCGCGGCGGCAAACCGAATGCCAAGGAATGAGGTTATGAGCGTCGTGTTCTCGACCGAACCCTCATACTGCCCGTAGCCCAGATCGACAACTGGGCCGGCTTGTGCGCCAACGAGAAGCACGATGAGGTAGAAAGATCGCGGGGAGAACATGTCGCAGGATGAATCAGAGCACTTTAACGCGTCGGTTTATATCGAAATTTGTATGCAGTGCGCGTCAGTAGGGTCATATGTAGCCCAGGATTTCATAACGGGCGCATCATGGGAGGTGATCATGCGACCACAGGGAGATTTTTGTGATGAGAACCAAACGGTCCCGGGCTCGGTTAATGACCTCGTTCAGGAACAAGTGCAGTTTTTCCAGAGTTTTTTCGCCAGAGAATGAAACCGTCTATCCAAGTCAGGGAGGTACGGTTTGGTTATAAGCGAGGAAGCAAATAGCCCAAGATAAACATCATGAGAGCGTGGAAGTGAAAGCAAGGAAGCAATTGCCGCTCGGCTCCGACGAAGAAGAGTGATGGGATGCCAATTCGGACACGGCGCCGAAGGCCGCACTGGGTGGCGATCAGATGCGGCCATAGTTGAGTTTTCGGAGGTTGTTTAGAGGAGGTTGTGTTAAGCCCAAATCCTGAGAAATGGCACAAAAACCATATGCTTATCCCTCTGCAGAGGCGGCTCCGGGCTGCGTAAGCCGGCGGTATGCGCTCTCACGCAGGATGGTGGCACGCAGGCATATTTATTTGTCCGTGCTCTGCAGCGCTGGTATGTACCTCACTGGGCCGGTGTATAATGGTCCTCCCGCCACTTCTTAATGTAAAACCGTTGGAATTAAGTGAATTGAATCAAAAACCATGGAGCCATTGGACTCACAAGTTGTGGTTGAAACGGCAAGGTGCGAAGTTTGGGACCAGCTGTTCGAGCGAGTTCGGACTTTGAAAAGGTATCAATCGAATGCTTAGCTTCGCGGCTTTCCAAAACGCCAACAACCACCCAAATCCGTTCAGTTTTGAACGAGAAACGAGCGAGACAAAACATCAGATCAAAAGTTCTTCTTTCTTTCTGAATTTAGCTAGTGTCATTACATACGCAAAGAGCTGTAAAGAGTGCTGAAATGAGAAAAAGAGGTTTTCATTTTGAGTCCTTTGAAACTAAACAAGCAACTTCAAGTTTGAGGTGGCTTTAAACCCACCTACAGATGGTCCGCACAGTATCTCACAGTGCACCCCTCCTAGATATACACATGTAGTGTTGGTTTACAATGAATCAAAAATCTACAGACCATCTGCAGACCAGCTGCAGGTGGGTTTAAAGCTGTCTCAAACTTGAAGTTTCTTGTTTAGTTTCAAAGGACTCAAAATGAAAACCTATTTTTCTCATTTCAGCGCTCTTTACAGCTAAGTCAAAAACGATAGATGTTTTCGATTTAAACAAAACTTCGGGCCGAGCATAGAATTCCAATATTTCGACTCCAGTTTGAGTCTCCAAATTTCCTCTCGTGATGGGTGGGGCCACTTGTGCCTCTTGTGGCTTTGGTAGGCAGAGGGCTGTGCTCGGCCCGAAGTTTTGTTTCAAAACGAAAACGTCTATCGTTTTTGATTTAGCTGTAAATGTAACTCAAAATTCAATGTATCGTGGAGGATTTTATGGCTGGCGAAACATAGGTCGATACTCAAAATTTAGTTGAGCTTTATCTGCACTCTGATAGATTAGATTGCAGATTAGATTGTGTCGAGCCCTAAATGAGATAAATCAAATTGTGTTTTGGGCCGCCTCATTTTAATCCCTAAACTAGTAGAAGCGGAGCTAATTAAAATCCCCTTTTAATTGAGGCCCCAGCGGTGTGCATATTATGTCACTTTTTGGAAAGTTGTGCATTGGGAAGGTTTTTGAAAAATCGGGTTTTTTGGTGATGGGAACTTGGTCAAGGAATGGATTTTGGCTCAAGATACTTGCTCACACTAGTGTGAAAAGGACCCTTGGTTGTCACTTACCACAAATCGGCGCCGAACCTCACCAAATATTAACCCTGGGAAGGGTCGGCAAAAAAATAATAATTGATGACTCCAAAATTACCCTATTTGGGTATGCACGTGACCATTATAACAGTCAGTCTGTCTCCCCCAAGTCGTTAATTCACTTTTTCGACCCAGTGTCATGAATTTCTTTAGTGTACCCCTTGGCTGCGAGCCTGCGGCTCAACAGATACCGGGAGGTGAACCGGTTACCGCGACCCGGGACTACAACAAAGACACAATAGGGGAGTTCAAAGTAGACCTCGCTTTTTCACTTTTTGACAACGCTTTTTGCTTTCCTGCCGAGGTCCCGTTGATTGATTTCACTGTTGCATCACAACTCCTTGACAACACCAAACATCGCTTGCTGTTGTGGGGCGGAGGGCCGGACACCGTGTCGGGCTCTGTTGGGTTGGTGTCGGGGCCGATTTTGGTGCTCAATCAACACTGTTGCGCATACCAATGCGGTATATTCAATTGCCATACTGTACTATTTCGCTCAATTCTCCGCGGCTGTGACCCGTGACACAAATTTTCGAACTTCAGTTTTCGAAAATCCGCTGGACCCACCGTAACCGGGGGAAAAATTCGAAAATGTCACCGAGACTGGCCTGTTGGCATGGGGCTGAAACACTGCTGAAAACACACAATTCTGGCTTAATTTGCTAGGGTTGAACCAAAGGTTAAATCAGTGTTACTTACAGTTGTAAGACTAGCCCCGAAGGGCCGTAGACACCCAGAAAACCGGTAGCCAGCAGCAGATATTTGATGGTTGAGCAGCAGCAATTTCCAGTTTGGCATTTGAGTGAGCGGTGCAATTTTTTTCAACCTCAAGGCATTGTGGGGGAGAAAATTGGATTTTTCAACTCGTTTTCGTCGATTTTGTGACTTCTTTTCAATGTTCGAAAATGCTCCCGGTGACCCGTGACAGGTTCGAAAATTTTCTGAAATTTTGAGGCCCGTGACGCGTGACTTACGAATTGAGCGAAATAGTACAGTAGTTCGGGAATCCACTGCCGGTAAGTGGAAAATGGTCCTGCCTACTTTTGGACTCGTCGGCGTCGGTCAGGACGATGAGCGGGATGGTCCCGACATCGTTGATAGGACACAAGCGAGACGATCTGGCGAGGTGTCAATCAACGTCTATCACCGGGACCTCGGCAGAAAAGTGACGAAAAAGTGAATAAGTGAATAAGTGAAAAAGCGAGGTCTACTTTGAACTCCCCTAATTTGAAAAGTTCATCACAGCCACTAAGCACAGCCACCAAAACAGTTACATTGTTTTCGGTGACAAGGAAAAAATGATCTCAGATGGCCCTTTGGTTTATAAAAATGCATAAAAAATACTCGTAACATGGTGTATCGAATTTAGTCAAACTTGTTTTGGTGCGTCGCTGTCGCGTCTGGTCCCCATGTGTTGCACTTACAGCTATTTGCGGAACATAAGGCGCGGGTCACTTTTTACGAAGCCTTCACCAATTAACTTTGATAGAGTGCTTAGCCTGTTCGGAATAATTCTCTTCCTCACTGATGGCTGAGTAAGAAGAATTATGTGAACTTACATTGCTGCCCCTGCTTCGAAGGATAGGTTGTAGGACTCTGGATTTTTGTGTGTGTATTGCACCGGGTGCTTCTTGTTGCAACTTTGCCATGAGAACCATATAAAGAAAGACATGCATCAATCCACCGCTATTAGCATGCTTATCTGTGATGCAGCAGGAAGTTGTTTTGCCTATCGCACTTGACTGTGCACTGTACAGTATGGTGAAGAGTCCTCAAACGAAAACTTAGGGCATCCTAAGTTGTATTCCCCCTCAAACAGGGTCAGCAGTGGAAAATCACCTGAGCTTACCTACAAAGCCACCTAAGCACTGTAGGATATCCATAGGAATTGATTGGTGGTAGCTTCAAGACTGTATGTGCTGAACTGAGCAAGATATCGGGGTATTAGTGAAAACAATAATTTTAATGACATTTTGATCCGCGCCTTATGTTCCGCAAATAGCTGTAACGTGTGTCGGACTGCCAATTCTTTTCTACCCCGTTATGGCTGAGGAGTCAAGGATCCGATTCGGAATTTCGGTAACACGCAAGAGAATTGTCGGCGGAACGGATAGGGAATCCGTTGGTGCCGAGTGGTGCCGAGCGACATCCGTTCCATTTTGGTTCCATTTCTATATTTACAACCCTCTTCTATTGCTTCTATGTGTTCTCAGGCGGCATGCGGATTGACCTCTAGTTCTTGTGTTGCAGTACAACTTCACCTAGGTCTTTCTGAGTAGTCGCTGTAGAAAATCCAGCACACCGCATATCTGACGGTTTATCCTGTGCTTGAGGTGACCTTTCAAGTGCCCTATCAAAGTCTGACATATATAGACTCATAGATGCATCATGCAGTGAACGGTGTCAATGTTCGTGATACTGACAGAGGCACAGATGAGCAGCAGCCAATGAAACTAAAAGCTCCCAAGGCCCTCTTGAGTATAAAACCGTGATCATTCCAAGCTCTTCTCCCTCCTCTGTTACAACCACTTACAATCATGCCCCGTCAATTGACAACTGAAGTTCGTTTGAACAACATCTTGACATGTTTGACCATCACAGCCAACACTCTTGATGTCTTTGTGGACACTGTCGAGATCTCTGGCCTAGAAGCAATTTCAAATACCACACAGTCCCTTTTGAAAGTAGTGCAGGTGTGTTTCCTACTAGTGACTCGGTGTGGGAGCAACTCTAAATCAGAGGGGGTTTAGACCATTAAACAAAACAAGACTGAGTGCACTGAATTGATTGAACGAACCCAGAAGCTTCTCAATGCAATCATTGGTGTCTATGTCACATCCGATACTGGAAAGGATTTAGCCCCAGGAACACTCAGTCAGATTGCACAATTCACCCAGTACTTGTCCATCCATCCTCAATTCCCATACCTCACAGAATGTATTTAGCACCCTTCACAAAATTCATACCTTTGTTGAGGCCCAACAAGGTGGCAGCAAAATCAGGAAGTTTTTCCGTCAGGGGGAACTGGGTAGCCTGCTGAAGGATTGCAAGGCAGGGTTGCAACAGGGACTCAACTTCTTTCAGGTGAATACTTTGTACATCCAAGCAAATGCACCCACTCAAGATGATATGCAGATCAAATCTTCAGATATCATGTCCACTGCTAGGGAAATGGAAGAACAGGCGCAGATCAGACACCAGGAGGTACTCAACATAATTGAGACAATATCCAGCTTAGACTCAGCATCAGCTGTATGTGAGCACATTCTTCAGTAGGAGCAGTAATAACAGGGGTGCAGATTAGCAAGATCTATTCTGGTTCATATGCAAGGTGATCCAAAATCTCACTGGTTTTCCCCCACGCTGATGGACATTGTAGCTCCAACTCTATCTCAATGTTGCCAGCCAAGCCCAAAATATTCCACGGCCGTGAATCAGAGCTTGTCGAGATCCTCAACCATTTCAGTCAAGGCACTCCTAGGATAGCCATTTTAGGTGCTGGTGGCATGGGAAAGACCAGTCTGGCAAGAGCTGTCCTACATCATGAGGAAATTATCACCAAGTACCAAGCAGATCGATTTTTTGTCCTCGGTGACAGTGCTTCAAACAAGGTGGAACTTGCAGGTCTCATTGGGGCCCATCTTGGAATGAAACCTGGGGAAGACCTGACTAGAGCAGTTCTTCACCGCCTTTCAGAGGGTCCACCCACTTTGTTAATTCTTGACAACCTCGAGACAGTGTGGGAGCCAGTTGAATCCCGCAAAGAGCTTGAGGAGTTCCTCTCTCTGCTCACAGATATAGCCAGCCTAGCATTAATGGTGTGTACCTCTCTTTTCCTGTCCCCATTTTACTCATAAAGTCCAAGATCACAATGCGGGGAATAGAAAGACCCTCCAAAGTGCAGTGGACACGGCCATTCTTACTCCCTCTGAAGCCCTTGTCTCAAGAGGCTGCCCAAAAGATGTTTATTGACATTGCAGATGATAGACACTCAATGGATGAAGTGGATGAAGTCCTGGGCCTCACAGACAATATGCCACTCTCAATCAACCTTCTTGCACACTTGGTGGATGTGGAAGGCTGCACTGCAGTCTTGTTACGCTGGCAGAAGGAGCAGACCTTGGTCATCTCTGAGGGTTATGACCGGAGATCCAATCTGGAGATATCCATCTCGCTTTCACTTGCAAGTCCCAGAATCACATCCACACCTCACTCCCAGGAACTTTTGAGCCTGCTGTCAATTCTTCCAGATGGGCTCTCGGATGTAGAGCTGAAGCAAAGCAAATTTGCGATCCAGGATATTCTTGATTGTAAAAGGGCTTTGCTTCGCACCGCTTTGGCCTACACCGATGCCCATAAACGGCTGAAAGCTCTAGTTCCAATCAGAGAATACATGAGAAGATTTTTTCCACCAACAGATGAAATGGTCAGACCACTTCTCAAACACTTCCAAGAGCTCCTCCAACTTTTTGTGGTGGATGAAGGAAAACAATCAGCAGCCCTCTGCATTGGTCGACTAGCATCAAATTATGCAAATATTCCAAACATCATCCAAAACGGGCTACAGCAAGGACATCCTGATCTAGCAGATAGCATCTCCTGCACATCTGATCTCAATCGATTCAGTGAACTTACTGGCAGAGGAGCAAT
The DNA here is from genome assembly GCA_029233265.1 of Mycena alexandri. Lineage (NCBI taxonomy): Eukaryota > Fungi > Basidiomycota > Agaricomycetes > Agaricales > Mycenaceae > Mycena > Mycena alexandri. The sequence continues at coordinate 5,951 of JARJCM010000132.1, read as the reverse complement.
ACCCCTGATGGATGAGGTTATCACCCTCCTACCACACTCAGGAGATCCTAGGGTAATAATGTATTTTACTGCTGGGCTATTTGCTTCACGAAAATCTCGTTCAATCTCCCATCCACAAACAATGATTACTCAAACTTTTGAGCACTTCAATAATTTCAGGGATCCTGATTTGAAAGGTATGTTCAATTATATTCTCTATGCACCCGCTGTATGATGGGTACTGACATAATCATCTCATAGCCCACTTTTACACTGCTCTAGGACAATATTATTCAGAGCTGGACATTCCTACAGCTCTCAAATATTGTCAAATGGGCCTCTCCCTGGCAAAGTCACATGGAAACATCAGACATCAATCTACAGCCCTCTTTCGCCTTTCATTCATCAAATGGTCTACTGGTGACTATATCACTAGCCAAGCCTATGCACAAGAGATGCAGAGACTTGCAAATATCTCTGGGAATTTGCAAGGAGAGGCACGAGGACTATTCAGTGAAGCCATGTGCTGCCAAGCCATGGGCAATTATCGTGAATGCATCTTTCTAGTCACGAGGGCAAGCACCCTTTTAGATCTGTGTGGTATGTCCCATGGGGAGATGGACTATTTCCTTATGAACTGCCAGGCAGAAGTTCATGCACTCAAATCAGAGTATGTCCATGCTTGTACCATCCATAAGCAGCTCCTACAAAACTATCAAGGGGGGCAGCTGCTACATTATGAAGGTGCTACCCTGATAAATCTTGCTGAATTTGAGGTCCTCATGGGAGTTTCATATAATGTGATCCAAGAGAAAATTGATGCATCACAAGCCATCTTTGAAAAGACTGGAGATAAAAAGCTATTAAATGCTTGTGATGCCATTCAGGCTGACCTCAATCTCAGAGAAGGGGACATGTCATGCTCGTTGTTTTGCAAATGCCTCAAATTTGGTTGGGGGCAGTTTTCTGAGACAGTGAGTTACTGCTTGGAGAGACTGGCAGATGTCACTCGCTGGGGCACACATCATGATCCCTCATGGAGTACCGTTTTTCTTGTGTATTCTCTCAAATCAAAAGAGAAGCTCCGGATCCACAAGGCTCTGCAATTTATTGGTGATACCTTACTCAAAGAGGATGAAGCCACAGCTATTGGTTTATTTACTCTTTCATTAGAGGGATTTACTTCCATGGATGTCCACCGCAGCCGAGCAGAATGCATGATCCGACTCGGAGATATAGCCAAGAAGAACGGTGATGTGCTGAAGGCATTGGAACTGTGGGAAACAGCCAAGCCACTCTTCAAATGCTCATCACAGGCCAAACGGGTTCAGGATATTGCTGAGAGGGTTGCTAGTGTCAGTGAGGAAGTCAAGGAGCAGCATCAGAAGAATTTGGCTCGTTTGGCAGAGCTCAATACTCCTGTAGGAAAGGTAGAGGAAGTGGGTGAGGAATCCTCTGATACTGAAGAGTTCAAGGTGGAAGAAGAACAGGTTCACTTGATTGTAGCCTGAGTTTTGAACAATTATATGCAGTCTTATCCCATTCTTGTGTATTTATGTATGCCCCCAATGTGCCTTTTTGTTTCCCAGTAGTTTGTCTGAAATTTATTATTTAATGATTTGGTCTGAGATGTACCTGCAGAGTCGACACTCACTGCGCTCCGGGGTCGCCTGCACATACTGGCACACAATATGTGCAGGCAACCCCGGAACGCAGTGACTTATGTAACAGTAATCCGTTGTGAGTGAGCAAAACAATACAATAACAGGTGAAGACAGCACCCCGCAAACAATGAAACACATTCACGGTGAAAGCCTGCTGTAAACCCAAGGGGACGTCAATTAAAATTCCGGATGGGGGGGTGGGGGGAGGGGGCTGGCAAAGGCTGAAAAAACTTTGTACTATTAGTTGTGGGGGGGGGTAAAAAAATGCTGGGAGAAGCATTTCAGTGCTTATAGCAAGCTAATACTGCCAAAATTTATTTCTTACTCATCTCAGGATATACTGAGACAATAATTCCACTCCCAAGTGGTCCAAATTGGCTCCAGGTAAGATTCAACAAAATTATGCAGGTCTACCTTAAAGCGTTGTAGGACGTTAGATAGCTTGGGGAACCATGGTATGTACCTTGGACATTAAAAACAAAAGGTATTGGGGGTATGAACCAGATTTGGGAGGCGGCGGGAAGTTTGGAGGAAGCGGCCCGGTGCTAGGGGTGGGAAAGACCTTCCCTATATAGGAGGGGGGGGGGGGGGGGGGAGGAGTCCATGGAGGGTCGAAAAAAAACTTTTCGACCCAGCATCCGATTTTCGAATGCCGACGTCCCCTCGTGTAAACCTACCAGTTTACGGCTATCCCAAAGTCCTTATATAGGGTTGGATATAGCTTGCTGAGAGTCTGAGACTTTGATTATCTTTACACCCAACCATTTTCCCGGCTCGACACAGCCACACTCAAGAAGGCAAAATCACAATCTATGAACTCGGGCTCGTGTATCCAGAGTGGAACAATATTTCTTGAGTAAAGGAGTGTGGGTAAGGAACGTAGGGTTGAATCGGGCGAGAAATTCCGACACAATGAAGTGGCGCGAAATAAACCGGATGGGGACCAAACTAGCCTGTGGGGAATACGGTGAGCGAGAATTCCCTGAAGGGCAGAGGTAATGATCCCCAAAATTTACAATCAAACCAGGTGTGGGTGGGTGGGCAAAAGCCAGAGTATTTGCTGGAGAAAGAGCCGCCAGCAAGAGGATACGACGAGCGGTGTGTAGCGTAAGGTCAAAGGAATGATAGGGGCTACATCACTGCCATCGTACATAGACCACAATCTAGGGTCAATGATCGTGCCTCACGAGACCATAGAAGACTATCTATGAACTCGGGCTCGTGTATCCAGAGTGGAACAATATTTATTGAGTAAAGGAGTGTGGGTAAGGAACGTAGGGTTGAATCGGGCGAGAAATTCCGACACAATGAAGTGGCGCGAAATAAACCGGATGGGGACCAAACTAGCCTGTGGGGAATACGGTGAGCGAGAATTCCCTGAAGGGCAGAGGTAATGATCCCCAAAATTTACAATCAAACCAGGTGTGGGTGGGTGGGCAAAAGCCAGAGTATTTGCTGGAGAAAGAGCCGCCAGCAAGAGGATACGACGAGCGGTGTGTAGCGTAAGGTCAAAGGAATGATAGGGGCTACATCACTGCCATCGTACATAGACCACAATCTAGGGTCAATGATCGTGCCTCACGAGACCATAGAAGACTATCTATGAACTCGGGCTCGTGTATCCAGAGTGGAACAATATTTATTGAGTAAAGGAGTGTGGGTAAGGAACGTAGGGTTGAATCGGGCGAGAAATTCCGACACAATGAAGTGGTGCGAATTAAACCGGATGGGGACCAAACTAGCCTGTGGGGAATACGGTGAGCGAGAATTCCCTGACTGTAGGAGTCTCGCGACGCATTCGCGCAGCTGGATTCCCTCGGGCTAGTCGAGAGACTCACCCGTTCAAAGTTGGTTCCTCAACGAACGCGCGGCATCATGATGCGAAGCACGTTAGCGTGCAGTTGTGGCTTTGCTTGCATATACGGCGCCATTATTTCGGCATGGCGCCTGAGGTAGATTGTGAAGGCATCCGAAGCCCAACGTCCTTTGGCCTTCATAACCTCGAATGAAATCCCGTGGAGAAGGTACTCCACGGCTGAGCCGATGTAACGGTGCACGGGAGTGCAGCCGTGTAATCAACGGATAGGTGGAACTAACGAGCGTAGCGAGTATAACTCAACTAAACACTCTATCAATCCCAAATACCAATCAACTCACTAACTCCAATCTCAATACTTGTCGTGTGTGTGCTCGGGGAAGTAGGGTACGTATCACCCTTCAAGGCAAGTTGGTTCGCAAGTACGGACTCAACGGTAGGCTAGGTATTTCTCCGGTAAGGTCCCAAGCTCTTATTTGAATGCTCTCCCGTAGGATTCTTTTAAGTTCCTCAAAGATGAAGAAAGTCAAGAAAAGAGTCGTACAACTCTACGGTAGGCACTCCGGCCACAGAATAGCCCGACGGTAGAACAAATGGCCAAGGTTTCCTTAATTCCCTCAAACGGTCTCTCTTAATAGAGCAAGCTCAATGTTGGCGGGAGAGAGTTAGACTCGATAACCCGCAAGAAACCGTAGAACCGCTGGCTTCCAAGGGCGGTTCAACTGGCTGGGTCGCTGCACTTATAGTGGTCTTAAACGGCGTAGTTCGTGGGACGTACTAGCTCTGAATCCAATCTATTGCAGTTCTCAAATTCTGTTCCTATCTTATCTATGAGTGACTAAATTCCTCTCCAAAGTGGGGGGGAGTCGTTAACTGAAGTATATTGGTGTAACTTTACTTTATCTATACAAACTGAGGGAGCGATAAGGGGATAACTTGGCTGATTCATGAATGGCGTGATATGTTGGAACTGATCCCTCCGGGCGGGTCTACGGTAAGGCAGCCAATGGTACCGTTGGTATTTCTTCAACCGTGGGTTCCTGGTTACCGGAGGTAGTGCTCCCGGCGGTGATCCCAGATCCTAGTGAAACCTTTGTCAAGTACCCTTCTTCCAAAGGCACCCTTCGGCGACGGTTTGACTCCACTTAAACTTGTTCTCCCGGCGGCTGAGCCTCCCGGCGAGCCATTTGTTAGTGTAGCGGCTTCACCTTCTCTAACCTCTTTGTTCTAGCTCAATTACTGCTCCCGGAGACACGCATGTGCAGTGTTCGTCCAGCGAGGATCTCCATCTGAAACTTAAGTCCCGAGACTTAATCATCTGTCAAGCGACCGTCCGCCCGTAGAGTCAAAGTGAAGTGCTTTCTCCCGGCGGGTCTTGTCTGTCCCATATCCTCTCCCAGTGTAGTCCTTCTTTAGATGTGTCTTCTTCAACCCTCCCGGAGGGTGGTTCCTTATGAGCGAACACTAGTCTGGCCTTTCTACCAATCCGAACTTGGTTACATTGTTTGCAACAGGGTTCATCTTGATGATCTGATCTGAGTTGTACTCGGGACGGCTCAACGGTAAACTCAGCTGAGGTCTCCCGGTGGGCCGGAACTCAACTTGAGTTGAGCCCGTCGCCTGCAAGTCCGACGCTCCCCCGTAAGGCCGATAGCTCTCCCGTAAGGCCGTGAAGCCGCCGGTAGAGTTCAGTCCGCTCATAGAGAGTCCTTCTAAATTCAACATGGTTGTTCCTCCCAAGGCCCCGCTTAATAGCGTTCAGCCACTAAGACCAATAGTCCCTCTTGATCACCTCTAGCACTTCCGGAGCCTGGCGGTAAGCCAACTCTAAGAGTTCAACGGTTGACTCGACAACAAAGCGCCTCTCCCGTAAGGGAGCCACGCTGAGTGCCGAGTAACTAGTGTCCCGTTGACTTTCAGCCGTCATAGGCATAGAATACCACTCTGAGGAGAGTGTACCCTCTCTAATCCTAGTCTCCCTTTGACCTTTAAATAGGTTCAAAATCGAAAGAAAACTGGTAGTTTTCAAGCGTGCTTTGGTGCACGCCCTATCACCGATGCGAATGCCGTGGACATGGATGAAGTCGATGTCTGCTGCCCTGAACGCTTCGACCAATCGCTTTCTGAAGGTAGTTTTAGTCAGTGGGCGATGGGAAGTTCCGTGAATATACGAAAAGAGCGCGGAGTTGGCGGGTGGGGCGTTTACAGCGAGATGATTGGCGAGCGTGGACTTGGGATCCGATTGACCATCTTGCTCGGCCCAGTAAACATTCTCGCTGTGGGGAGGGGACTTCGTCTTCGGCAGGAAGAAGTTAGTCTGCTTGAGGCCATTACGATCTGTAACATCGGTAACGTTCGAATGTTTGACGTGAATCGCAGGGTCACATGAGGTTAGTGTTAATAGGAATAATACTCAGGCATGCACAAACGGGTGAACGACTGTATTGAATACCTAATAGGAATAATACTACGATACCAGTAAGTAAGGAGAA